>VCRD01003793.1:31585-55309 GCA_006783055.1 Trinorchestia longiramus
CTCTTCAGCAGCTTCTTCAGCCGCTTCTTCAGCAGCTTCTTCTGCAGCCTCTTCTGCAGCCTCTTCAGCTGCATCTTCAGCAGCTTCTTCAGCAGCCTCTTCTGCAGCCTCTTCTGCAACTTCTTCAGCTGCTTCCGCTGCAACCTCTTCAGCAGCTTCTTCAGCAGCGCCATCTGCAGCCTCTTCTGCAACTTCTTCAGCTGCTTCCGCTGCAACCTCTTCAGCAGCTTCTTCAGCAGCGCCATCTGCAGCCTCTTCTGCAGCCTCTTCANNNAGCAGCTTCTTCAGCAGCGCCCCCTGCAGCCTCTTCAGCTGCTTCTTCAGCAGCCTCTTCTGCAGTTTCTTCAGCAGCCTCTTCTGCAGCTTCTTGAGCAGCCTCTTCTGCAGCTTCTTCAGCAGCCTCTTCTGCAGCTTCTTCAGCAGCTTCTTCTGCAGCTTCTTCAGCAGCGCCTTCTGCAGCCTCTTCTGCTGCTTCTTCGGCAGCCTCTTCTGCAGCTTCTTCAGCTGCTTCCTCTGTAGCCTCTTCAGCTGCCTCTTCAGCATCTTGGAAGCCATCTTCTACATTAACTTCGATATCATCCAGTGCTATGTCTGCTGAATCTTGAAGATCCTCCAGTTTTTCTGCTGCGGCTGCTATGGTGTCATCGGTAGCGTCCCCTGCAGCTACAGCACCAGCTCCAATAAGCCCTGCTGCCCCAGCTGCACCTGCCGCTGCCATGGCGCCTAACGTTTTCTTTCCAGGTCTCCTGTTAGTACGGTTGCCGGCTCGCTGCCGACCTCGGCTCTGGTTGGTATCCAGGATTCCAGAATCCGGCGTGGCATCTGACGCTTTGCCACGGCTCCTGGATCTTCGGTCTGCCCCCAAGCCCATGCGGGGATTCTGCAACGAAATTTAAAACTGCCCTTAGAGCTTATTTCTTCGAGGCATGAGTCAATATATGAAACGAGACGTTTCTACAATATGCGTTCGTGATTACCGAGCATTGTTAACTACGTTGAAATTTGATTTGAAATTGAGACATCAAAGATAGAGGTACAAAAATAGCTAAATTAAACTGATGGGAATTATATTGGTAATAATTAGTACAATTTATATGGTTCGTTCACACACACATACCAATGTAGAACTCATATGTACAAGCATGGCATGAGTGTTTCATGTGACGTCAAATTTATTAGTGCATCAAAGTCGAAGAACTTAGTTCGATATGAAATTTTGCGATCCTACATTTATTGTAAGGATTTCAACAGATTTCGGAGGTATCGAAAAATACAGGCGGTCTCGACACCAAAAGAAGTCTAAGTAACACGCTGTGGCACACACTGAGATGCATAACCTCGACTCAGTAATGCAGATGTGAACCTGTGAAACTCTAAACCTAATTTCTGTCCAGTTGTGGACGCTTGGATGACGCACTTGATGCCCTGGAATCACCGGTAGGTCATTGGGCGTTAAGTTTCAGAACTTAAAAAGTTAAACAAGGAGCACCACATTGCGATCAAACCAACCCTAGGCACAGGTAAGTGACTTAAAGGGTTAAGTCCTTCATAGTGCATTGAAATTCCTGGCCGAGAATGTCTAGCATTTTACTTGAAAAATAGCTCAATATTACAATTTCCTTCGTCATCTATAATATTTTCTTCATTTTTGTGATACAGTATTTTTCTTTTGTTGCTTGCCGGCAGCAAGTAGAAGAAACACTGTTGAGAATCTATCAGTTCCTCTAAACTAATTTAAATGTATCTCAAAAATAAGAACGGGAGAGAGAAATTTTGCTAATATGAAAGAAATTCTAGTAATAATTAAATGAAGTATAATAAATCACTCAATTAGCGTTGTTAAATGGTAGCTTCAATTTCTATGACACTATGAAGAGTATGTATAAATTAGTTCCAGATTACGATTCAATCTTCCAAGTAATCTTTCCCGTTGTTAGCAGTCTCTATCCACCTGTTCACCAGTTTTCTGATACTTTTTACGAAATATTTTCGTATTAAGCCGTAAAAGAGTTTCAGCTCATTTTGACTTGGTCTCTTGAATGCAAAGTATTTCTCTGGTGATAATTGTCTAAAAAGTGGAAAAGACGCACATCAGGTAGAATGGTATTGAGGAATGCATATGAAGAAGCATTTCTGAGCCAAAGCCTTAATCAGGTATTCAATCGCTTGTGTTGTGTGGGGACATGCGTTGTCATGATGAATGATAGCTCTTTTACAATGGGCTGAAGTTGGATACTTGATTGCTACAGATCTGTGACGATTTTGCGTATTACTCAGGAAATTGATGTTGTTAATTTCGGCCAACAGAGTTATACTTGTAATATATCGCGTCAAACATACTGCAACTTGAAAATGAGCAGAACATATGCATCAAACGTTTGTATTTCAATACTAAACTTGGATTATTGTTTAGAGCAATGCAGAATTGATGGAAAACCTTGCTGTTTGCATGAAGGGAAATTGAAAGTAGCGCATAACACAAAGGGACGCAGAGACGCTGGAAAATGTATTTTCTTTTGGCTTTCGAATTGTTCGCATTCAGACGATGATGAATTTTGCTTTTCAAAAGATATGCAGGAACAATGCCGTGTAGGAACGCTTTGTTTTGAGCGCAATATTGTAGCTTAGCTTTTCATTACTGCAATAAATAGAGTTACCACACAGGTCGTTGCTCCTAAAATTCACATGTTGCGCTTCATACGTCTTATGAAAATGAGTACAGTTCTAGATAGGCTACTAAGTTAATTCAACCCTAAATAAAACAACTACTATCAGACCGTATTGTAACATAAAAATGGGTTGTATTTTTTATAAGGATTTTTGTTAGATGTGTTGTATAATTTACTGTTCGATAAAGAAAATAAATTATGACATAAAACTGGCATTAAATTTCTTCGAATCTAGTGGGAATAAAATAGAGGAGATCACAAGGGTAGGATTACAGCAGCAACGCAATAAAATCAACTGAGAAAAGGAATATGGTCATACTGCAAACATTTTACGAGCAGTTAACAAATATTTTAGCTCATCAAAAGTAGGGTTACAATTACTTCATTATCTGCTTAAGTCTTAGCAGTAACCCTACTAATGGTCTACCCTGTATGTGATAATCTTTCATTATCACATACAGGGTAGACCATAAGTAGGGTTACTTATGGTCTACCCTGTATGGTAGACATAAGTAACCCCTGTATGTGATAATCTTTCATTATCTTTCCGTTCGTACAATAACTTAGCCGAGTTGAATATCATCTAAATCAGCTGCTTACCGTGATAGAATTTTTATTCCTTCCCAACTCAAATAACCCTAAGCAGGTATACCTACGAGTCAAAACAAGGCCACTTACTGGCAACATCATACACTTATGCTTGCACTAGGAATTATTGTGACAACATCTGATTGAAGGGCTTGTTCAAAGGTACAAATGTGCTTAAGGAAGCTTTTTTCAGTACCAAAAATTAGGTTTTGAAGTTTTTTACGATCCTACTAAATCCTTCGTAGCTATATTAGACTTAAGGAGAGTTATATACTGAGACGGAAGGCTTGAATTATGTACCATGATACTACTAGATCTGGTAGGCAACACTAGTGAACGTTTTTAGTAAATTTAAAGAAATAGACATAAAATCACTCTAATATTTGTATTGCGAAAAAATTGCTTCTTCTGTACAGTGTATGAAATGAAAAATAACCTATCTAGTATTATTCGTCTTTAAACAGGAAGGTTTGTACGCATTTTCATCTACGGTACAATCGAGGCAAGCAAGGAAATCGAAAACTTTTATATAGTTTAAAGAAAATCCATCTGAATAAATGCATTAGTACTCACCCTGGAATTGTATTTGTTGTCTCGATTTTTATGTCCTCTTTTGTCATCTGAAACAAGAAATTTAATTTTTAGAAACTACTACGCCAGCATCACTGTAAAGGTTTAAATTTTTTTCAAATTTTCATTCAAATGTTTTTCTATCATTTTTCAAATTAACAAACCCTGTTATTATTCATGAATTACCAATCTCCACTCACTCTGTTTGCGGCGACTGACGAGCTTTTCGAAGTAGTTCTTGGCGACGAGTTGTATCTCAGCCTCATCCTTGGCTGAGCTATGCAACACCTCCCTCGCCACGCCCTCCACCAGCTCCTCCAGTCCGTCTGGCAGGCTCAGCCGCACGAAAATCTGCTCTCCCACAGCACCCATTCTGCAAAAATATTTACCTATTATGTAATGATGAATGAATGTTCACATACTCCTGGCAAGCATGAACAATGACATGAATTTGTAATTCAAAGTGAATGTTCAGATACACATGGCAATCGTGAACAATAAACATGAATTTTAAATTCAAAGTGAGTGTTTGGATACTCATGGCTAGCATGAACGATGAACATAAAGTATTACCAACAAAATTATTACGCAATAAAATGAATGACGTCTCACTGCCACTAAAACTTTATGTTTAGAACTAACTCAAGGATGCAGAAGTATGTTTTGCTCAAGAATTTATCTTAAATGTTGTTGAAGTTCTTCCTGCTTTTCTTCTATTAGTGTCGAGACTAGTTAAGCGAATTCCCGTTTTTACTCAAAGGACGCTCTTTTCGAACTAATAAAGTAGTCGCAGTCTGTGCTAAAAAACTAGTCTCAGTTTGTGCAAAAAGAATATTCTCAATCTGTGCAAAAAGAGTAGTTTCAGTCTGTTCTAAAAGAGTAGTCTCAGTCGGTGCTAAAAAACTAATCTCAGTCTGTGCTAAAAGAGTAGTCTCAGTCTGGAGTAAAAGAGTAATCTTAGTCTGTGCTAAAAGAGTAGGCTCAGTCGGTGCTAAAACATTGTTTGTCAATTACAATAAAGAGCCACTTTAAAAATGAACTCTGCACTTGCCCAGTGCAATTGGTTCATGTTTAGCGAAAATGCAACTATTTTAGAGAGTAGCAACAAACTAGAAAATCATTACGTTAGCAAAACCATTATGTTAGCTTTGCGTTTCAGATTCTCTGAATAGAAGAAACGCAAGAGGTCATTCCACATGCTTCTTTTTCATTTTGTCCATTCTAGTGAACCTGTATTTTCTCTTAGGCTATAAATATTATAAATAAAATTCAATTAATGTCTGATTAAAGCTTGTCTTCTTCTCAAAACATAACGAGAATTTTAACTATTGTGATCTAATAACTGATGAAGATTAGGAGAAGCTACATTTAGTTAGTACCTTTAAGAAGTGGCAATGATAAGGATTATTTATAAAAATCGATTTTTTATCATGTCACCCTACGACAATCTTAATCTAGGATATGAAGTAACAACTGTCATCATAGTCGAGCCATCATAACAAACTGATATCATAGTAGAGTCAAAGTTATTCTCTTTCTGACGCATGGATCTAAACAAATACATGACACAAATCTACTGAAAAAAAATACACTAGAACTTAGGGAAGTATAAAGGCATTCTGCTAGCTTTCATCTAAATTAAAATCGTGTCAAATCAAAAGGGGTGAGTAATTTTTATTTACATTCCCAGCATGGCCGAGCGCAACTACTCCTTGACCCTAACCGAGTTCATTGATCCTCAATCTCACTAAGCCCAACTGACAGAATCAATCACGGTAATGTCTGCCACCAAATCGAGCTTTAATTTTTTGGGAATGGTTTTGTCACTGGACTCCATTGACGCAAACCACCGCGATTTTTATGTACCCGCATTTTCCCTCTACAGAAGGGGTCGTCTTCAATGGAGGTTAAATCCTTCAGCTTCCTGGGATTTTTGAGACTGGTCTTCAAATGCTTTTTTGACGAGCTCGATGTTTTAACGGGCGCCTGCCATAATTTTGTCTCAAAACACAAGTGCACTGCTGATCTAAAACGCAAGCGTCGACAATTTCGAGAATTTCGGGCCAACATTTGCCGTTGTTTCCAAGCCTCGCTTTATTCTGAAGGAACACAGCAGTGCTGAGTGCCACGTTTTGGAAAGAGAGAAAGAGTAAGAGAGAGATATATCATAGTTCTGCTCCACTTGATGGAAGTTTGGATGTCTGTTTTACGTCATGGAAAGAAGTGCATACATTCAGCCTCAATAATCATATCAAAATCCCTGCTATCAATGAATGATGCTCATCATTCTGCATGAAACTTTGTAATCGTTGCGATTTTATATTGAAAATTATTTCAAGCTTTTATGTCGTATTCGTACTGTCCCAAACATCTCTGTAAAGTCACTACATGAATTGAAAGACTCCCATGATAATTATTGTGAGCTACGTGAATTTAACATCACTGTTCGAACTGCATCACGTGCAGAGTACAAGTAAAAAGCCTTCTTCTATTATTGAGTTTGTCCTCAATTCTCTCTCAAAGTATTTGGATCGTGAATAGTCACCACTATGTTTTTCAGCCTCTTGTAGGTGCATACTGCAACACGGAGCTGCATCGTTCAAATTTCTCTTTCGTTATCTCTCCACGATATCCCGCAATTCATTTCGAAAACACGATGCTGTGACTTACATCAAAGCCATGCATCAACTACTCGTGATTCCAAACATCTCTTACGAATCTTACACACCCCGAAATTTTCCTCTTCGCCTCCAATTGGGCCAGAAATTAGGCTGCAGATTTTACTTTCCTTTGATCAGTAAGTGAAAGCAAACTGGGAAATCTTTCTTAAAAAATTGAAATAATATTTCAGAATACCACTCTACCTTGACCTGAAAGCCACTTATGATGCCAGATATCCGAGGGAATGCTACTTCTTCTCGCATGGTGAAATTTGCAACTCATTACTGGTGCAGCTCTAATTTTTCTCAATGTATTAATATGCAAAGAATTGCATCCAAACTCCCCAAAATTCAATGCAAGAAATCATTTCGTTTGGTCTTGGAAGGCTAAGCTCGAGGTAGTCCTCACAAAAGAAATGCTGTTGTAGAGAAATTAATATTTATACCAACTTCTTATGTTCCTAATCTATGAAAAAGTCTATTGTAAATTGATTATGCTCCACATTATCATATTCGAAACAAAGTTTACTTGAAGCATTTTTACATTCACTAGAATCTGTTGAAAAGGACTGCCTCCGCTATTTCTTTACTTTTTTCACTATGCTTAATCATCTGCGGGTTATTGCCTTTCGTGATTTTTAGAACTGCGTATTTACATTCGCCAAAACTATGAAATTTAACACGAATTTGTTACTCCTGCAAAATATTTTCAAAGCATAAATGAGCTATGTTCTGTGTACTCTATTCGTACTAGTCAATAAGTTGATGAATTCATGTGAGAACTTAGAGCTTTCGATCTATACTAGCTCTACTTTGACAATCGGTATTTCACATCTTGCATGTCATGATATGTTTGAATTTCCTTTCCATGTATCGAATTTTTCTGATACGTAACTGTTCCTATTTTTATGTTATGAAGTTCTCTTCAAAATTTCTTCATTTTATTTCGTATTTAATTACAAAGTTTAAACCAGACTGTTGAAAACTAAGAATCACATTGTGTTATAAGCAACTTTTTTTAAAAGTAAACATTTTTTTTCAATTTTTGCTTACTTTCATTTTCATGTTTCGCCTCAATTGTGAGAACATAACCTCCGTTTGGACTATTATCAACCAATGTATTGATATCACCTAAGGATTTTAACGATGAGGCATTTTTAAACCCATTGGTGAATATTTTGTGCATTCATTTCACTTAAGGATCTTAATGATAAGGTATTTACAGCCCAATGTTGAATATTTTGTGCATCAACGATATTGGAATAATTGTTTTTCCTTCTTTTTCATGTTTTCTGCCTACGGGAATGAAATGACAGCTGAAGACGCTAATTATTTAACATAAATTCAGTCCCTTCAGTAGCGCTTTTTACGAGCATAGACGTAAATAAAAATGTTGCTTCAGAAATGCGGAAAACAAATTCCATGTGGAGTACAAAAGGGCTTACCATCAGCTCTAAATCAACCCATCTCTGCATATAAAAAGGGCACCTGCTCAGGAATTTAGCTCACGATCGACTTCAAACTTTAACTTGAAAAGCGTGATGCGCTGCTCGACAGATGCGACCATTTAATTGATGAAAACAAGGGAACGAATCTAAAAAAAATTATTTTTATTTTCTGTCGCAGAAGAAAGTTCGAGAACCCTCTGCTGAGACTTGAAATTACTTTTCCAAGTGCAGCGCTTGTTTGCATGGTGAGAATATTCACAAATTTACGTTTATTATTACAACGATAAAGTTTGTTCTGACATCTCTGATGTAGGAGTTGCAAGTTCATTGAGCAATTTGTTAATAAATTGTACATATTCTCGAATCTTTCATAAATATTTTCAAACATTGTTCACTATTGTTTTGTGTCGAAACGAAAGCACAGACTTCTATTACATACAAACTCTAGGCGTAAACTAGCGTGAAGTAGCAGGCCTGATCAAAGGGAGGATATTACTAAGCAAAATTCCCCTACCTCTTTTGTATCATACTGTTACGGTGCCTGTGTGTGATTGACGCTCTAACTTTAGACTGCATGAGACTTGAGTAGCAGCCCAATAATGGAACACTCAGCTCATTTCTGTTGCCATATTCTACTGCGTTATATTTCGTTTCGCTCTTTTCTGCTTTACGCTGATCTACTCTCCTCTGTTTTGTACAGTTTCGTTCTGTTCTGGTTTATTCTGTTCTATTCTATTCTGTGGTAATCTGTTCAACATCTGCTCTCCCTAAAAAGTTTTAAATGATTTAAGTTCATTCCTCGTCTAAGGTATTCCTTCTTGTGTCCTCATTTGTTTTTCAAGTATTCATTGTTAATTTCAATGACCAATAGTCACTGATTGCTTCCCATTTAGACTAAGAGAGTTTTGACGTTCATACAACTGAAGTTTATTAAAGTTCTGCTGTTACATAATCAGCGTAGAAAATAACACTACACACTCCCGTGTGTAACAATTGATTGCTTTTCGTGTTGAGGGTTTTGTCATTTTATGCTCAGAGCGTCTATTAACATTCTATGTTTTATAAGATCTCCATTCACATCTTACAGCCCTTTCACGCCTAGGATGTAGTACAATCATTTACCTTCAGAATACTAGTCCCTTTGAAGATGT
This sequence comes from Trinorchestia longiramus, assembly GCA_006783055.1. Taxonomy (NCBI): domain Eukaryota; kingdom Metazoa; phylum Arthropoda; class Malacostraca; order Amphipoda; family Talitridae; genus Trinorchestia; species Trinorchestia longiramus. The sequence continues at coordinate 40,672 of VCRD01003793.1, forward strand.
TTTTTGACGTTGTCTCCTTCACGCTCGGAAAGAAAATAAATATTGAGATATAATGACAAAGCTCACTTTATCTACAATTGAATATATGCACTTAAAATATGGATAGTTAGTACGCCAAATAATGAAAATGAGGGAAAAACTCATAAAATTCTCTCTTTCCAAATTCATAGTAAATTCTCACTGATGCCTTTGCAACTCATAACTTATTTTGTTTTAAATAGGATAAAAACTGATATGCTTTTAGACCATATCTCATTACGTCACACAAATAATTATAATTTTAAATTCACACATTCAAGCACCTTTCACACAAACCTCTCCTGCAACAGTAGCAGTTTTCAGGGCACAACCTGCATGCCAACGACTGGCCGGGTGCCTCAGCGCTCATTTTTTACAACTTCAAGTGCCTTCCCACAGCCAGAAACCTGCCCTCGGCAATCAGACGGCACTGCTGCTTGTAAAAAATTAATCGGACAGCAGACTGCTCTTTTGGTCCCTCATAACAGCCTCAGGTTACGGCCACAAGAACTCACCGGCCCAAAAATTCTTCTAAGATCCATTTCTCCCAAAATACATTCACTACAATTACAGTACATTGTGTCGACCACAGGAAGTAATGGAACTTTACTCTCGGGATGCACAGTTTAAGCAGGGAAAACATGATGCACAATATTCTCAGGTACAGAAGAAATATTTCGTATTTTCTGTTTGTTTCCTACCGTATATTTTTGAATATCTATCATAAATTTATTTATTTATTTATTATTATTTATTTATTTCATTGAAATATTTCGAAAAACTCTCACTCGTTTGTACAATATTTTTAAATGCATGGAAATGTCGTATTTATCATCACTAGTATTTTATCCTGTGGTTCTCTGTTTTTCATTTGCTCTCCCTAAAAAACTCTTACTGACTTAAGCTCATTCTTCGTCTAAGATATTCTTTCTTGTGTCCTCACCTTGAAGGATGTGCCTTTGGTATCCACAACACAATACTTACAATACGCGTATACCCTACCGAATTTCCTCCTATCTAAATCCTTAAGAGCACAGCAGAAAGTTAGACCAAGCAAGCAATCAACAAACTGTTTATTATCATATAGTGGAATAATCGTTTACTTTCTATGTGACGACTCGTCAAGAAATCGGAATGCGTTCACAGTACCGTGGTGGAACAAAAAATTTGTGAACATCGGTGCATGTTTTTACAACACGACCTTCGCCTGCAAGTGCTAAACCGGCGCATAAGGAGGGCATCTATCATGTTTCCAGACCCTTTTGACAAAGAATGCAAACTGAACCGTATCCTGAAGCTAAGGCGAAGAGGAGCTTTTAATGGCTTTACAAAGAAAGAATACATTTTCATATGTCGGTGCAGTGATGATATTTATTTTACAGAACAGAGTGCAAAATGGATACGCTCTCTAAATTTTTTTTTTGCAGCTTTTAAAAATAGTTCGGATTTGGAGCAGCTAATTGGAGGGCTCTGAGAGCCAGATGTTAACGTTTCCGTCGCTGTATTTCCAGCTTAAGTTTTCATTGAGTTATCATTGAGTTTTCATTGAGTTATCATTGAGTTATCATTGAGTTGTCATTGAGTTATCACTGAGTTGTCATTGAGTTATCGTTGAGATGTCATTGATTTATCATTGAGTTATCATCAAGTTATCGTTGAGATATCATTGAGTTATCATTGAGATATCTTTGAGATATTATTAAGCTATCATGGAGATATCTTTGAGATATTATTGAGATATCATTGAGTTGTAAATTACTACAGCCGTTCATTACCAGCAGTGTTAAATGTTTTCATCGAATTTCAAATCAGGGAGTTAACACCACTACTGCTACTGTAGTTTATATTAACTTCAGACCATGATTACATTCTGATAATATTATCATTGGCTGATATTTGCAATTGTTTCTGTCATAGTGGATGGCCTGACTGAAATGACGTTCAAAATTTGTGATATAAATATATTATTAGCTCACAATTTAATGAAAAATCTCCATTTTTTATTTGAACAATTAAGTTCAAAATATACTGCTAATTTATGAATTATTATTGATAAATGTAATTAAATTTTTCGAAATGTAATGTTGTAAAATTATTATTCGAACAAACAACTCTCGGTACAAATATATTTCCTTCCACATGTGCTTCTACTAATACTCACTGAGACATAATGACTGCTGCCTAAATATTTCTACAAGGGCTTATGTCAGTCAAATCTCTCGCCAGTTCAACGTACATTCTGCCACAACAGGATCCTCATCACTCAAAGTCCCGTAAATAATCCTTCACTGAATTTATCGCATCTTCATAGAGCACTAGCAGGTGGATCTTGAGTCATTTTTGCTCTTCAAGACATTATTGTACCTGAGAGCATTTGGTTTATGTCCCATTACTGAATTCATAACGTTATAAATTGGTGCTCCTCAACACAATATGAGCGCTTCCATGCATGGTTATGCTCTAATGGAATTGAATTTTTTATCTTAAAAGTATTTAGCAGACGCTAGAAGGTGTACTTGTTGCATTATTGCTTACCAGGCCGAGCCTATCTTGAGGGAATTTTTTCCTCAGTCATTGTTGTAAGGCGGTATTGAACAAGGAGGGCTTTATTGCTAGCTCAAGCTGAACCCTGCTTGCTATGCTTGCTCCCTATGCCCTTTAAGCGCACAGAGAACTGACCTTTGGACTGCCAAAGTCCAAGATACAAGATCAGCTCCTACAATATGGCATGGCATGCAGTAATGTGAGGTAGGCAATAGTGCGTATCTGCGCTAGTAGTGTATGAAAGACTAGGAAAGTTCAAGATAGAAATGAATTGGGGAAACACAAAGCCTCCATCTTGCAAACAAGCATAAATTTTTTATAAAAAAATATGTAAAAATGCTCTTGAACTAATGCATAGAAAACTTTAATTATAACGAACATTTAAAAATAATAAACAAAATTTATTGAGTGAAAGAAATAAAAAGAAACACAATTGATACCATTAATTAACATATTAAATAATAATGCATTATTTTTTTGTAGTTAAGAAAATGAAATGCTTTACGGCCATACTCGGCATTCCACATTCACGATGAGGGAAATAGTCATTTTTTCAAGTATTTGTGGAGTTCGATTCAATGCCCTCACAAATTTTATATTGTGCTTGCGGTTGATGTTAAATCTTCAGACTGAGTTTTGATACAATCAATTGCACACATTTTAGTTTTAAGAACAATACAACACAAGTCAGATAAACGTGTGTATCACGAACATCAATTATGTTGAGTATCATATCGCTATCCGAAATGTCAGACTGAGCACAATGACTTCCTTCTCCTGCTATCCTCTTTCAAGCCAAGTGTAGTTATCGTGACTGTAACAGTACGACCATTACTTTCAAAGTAATGAATTGCTCGAAATTATTGAAAAGCTTTTCTCCAATACTCTCCAATTAAAATAAACAGTCCAACAGTGGAGTGTATGATGATTGGCCACTCCTCAATCAAACAGGATCTTCTTGTTTCATAGTTCCATGCTTAGGTTTGATTTGATCTTTCATCTGTCTAAAAATAAATTGAGTTTATCCAAAAGTTTGCATGTTTTCACACTCACATAAAATGCGATTTGTGACTATTTATTTTGATGGTATGAGACCAAGCATGGAAACTTGCATCTTTAATGCCTCTTTGCCTCCAAGTTGATATCAATCACAGATATATATACTTTCCCTAAATATAAATGCTTACGAGCAAAGACATGATTTATTGTAAACTATGTTCTTTAAAATGTTCACTGCAAGTTAGCAGTTAACGCAGTTAACATTTCAAGCAATGAATGTTGTTATTAGGAACGGCTTGCTTGGTGCTTTTTGCTCCAATCAACTGTTACTCGAACCCCCTGCAGTCGTCGACGGTTTTCACTGATGACAAAATCGATACAAAACAAGCCTGAAGTTCAAGTTCGTATCTGATAAAGAATTGCAAAACGAGAGATGTTTCTACTCGTTTATTGCTAACACTAAAAGAAACTTCTTTCTCATTCGTGGACCCAAACAAGACAACAATTTTCTATTGATGCACGTTCGCTCATGTAAATTATGCTAGGATTTGCACTAAATTAATACGAAAAGTTTGCTGGGTCAATTTCTGATGTTATGAATGACAATTTTTTATGTATGTTGCACTAAGAGGGTAAAAAACCGATATAAATGTGAAATAAACGAAAATCTTAAAATAGGGGTTCTGCCACGCACAGCTTATTGGTGTACTTGACATGTTTAGCTAAATTATAAACTGCATCATTTCATTTTAACTGTAAAGTACGAGCAGGAAAAATCTATTCCACAAATGAAGAAAATATCATGGTACAACATTAATACAGATTAGTAATTCAGTAAGTGAATGGTTTCAGCTGAAACTAAAAAAATTTTCCAGAAATATTTCGCGAAAGAAAAGCTATCGTTCATTTCATGACTTCACTTTCTTAGCACATGAAAAAGCGCTGATAAAGGAATCCTAAATGGTCTTACACTACTGAGTGAAGTTCAATATTTTAGTGCCTGAATGGTTGAAGTGAATTAGATTTTTACTCTTCTTTCAATTTCAGAATTGATTGTTGAAATATCAAAAAATGTTTCAAGGCCAATACTAAGCTTTTTCCGATCACGTTTAGACTCCCCTTCCAACTAACAATCGCAATGGCTTCCAGTATAACAATCGCTATCACTTCCAACACAATTACAATCACTCTCCGGTACAACAATCGCAATCACGTACAGCACAACAATCGCAATCACTCTCAGGCAGCAGTTACCAGTGCAGGAGCCTGTGACACAACGACAAGTAACCAAAGGTTGTCCAAAATAATTAGTCCCTAGGTATTTATTCAAGCTCTGAGCTCACGGTGAGTCTCCGAAACACGTCAATAGAGTAAACGTCAAAAAGTTAGAGTCGGGGTAGAGAAGTCTGCTAAAAATTACAGCTAAAGAATCAAAAGCAAAGTAAGACTATTTTAAATTATAACGATTGAACTTCTAACTTCACAGCCATGGAGGAGGGGATGCACTAATACAGAGTTAATCTAAACCATCAGCATATCTGCGTGCCGTGTCAAGATTTTGAAGTAATAAATGGGGCTTAATCAACGCCCCAAATTTCCATGGCTGCATGCTTTTATTTGAATAATTATTTTCGAACAAGGGAGTTCAGTACAGTATAAGAATCACGCAGTTCGAGAATATTGCGATTTAACAATTTTGAGTTTTGAGTCATTTATTACTTGTTATTTTGAGCTGTATTATTATTTATTAAATTATCAGTAATTACACATACAAGTACACGTGCACCCTGTGGTCGTGCTCCAAATCGAACAGAAGTTAAGATATATTCTACGAGATATGTTCACTTTTCTAATTCATAAATGACTTAATTATTAACTAATAATTTAGTAATTTATGAACTAGATACCAGACCATATCTCGTAGAATACATCTTTACATGTAATACATGTGGCACTGACGAGTTAATACTAGCACTGCCTGTGCTAAGTCTCGTTCCTAGACTATGTAATATTACGACAATGTTCATTTCCAATGATTCTCGAAATTCATGCATCTTAGCGTCGCCAATTAAAGACTTTCTAGTGGCTCCCTCGTCATCAGTTTACGACGAATTTAACCTGATGAAAACACCAGCAATTAAGCGAGACATCAATTTTAAACACAAGAACAGGGTCATATTTCGCTCTATTCTGCGGAGATTGTCATTCAAATAATCATTTTAGAGCAGAAAAGTTTGTTGACATCTGAGAGAGTCTCTCGAGCTTTCATTAGATTCAGATCGCCTAATATGGAACTTCTTCTGAAAGACTTGACAGCGTCTGAGGTTTTTTAATTACTCTTGAACAGCATTTCTCTCACGAGTTCTTTTCCCAATACCGCTGGGAGTTTTATTTCCGCCAGTGGCTCGAAAGAACTATTCAGAGTTCTGCTAATTCAGACTAGTTTTGTGAACATAAAAGTTGAAACCTTCATTTTATTACAGAAAATTTTTCATTGCAACAATTCATTCAGATGAATTTTAGAGTACACAGATTAAATGTTGGGAAATCGATTTTCAAAATTCACCACTAAGCATAAAATCGGTCTGCAAGACATTTTCAAGAAATTTTTATTGTTCAAAGATTTTTAAACTAACTTCGATTTGTCGAAATTTGATAGCTTCCAATTTCTTGCCTACAACAAAGTATATCTTTTTCCAGTTAAAACACACACTAGCAGCTATCGGATGGTGACACTCGCTTGTCAGGTTCTCAATAACGAATTACAAGCCAATGATCCGGAACCAGCCCAGAATTCTTATTATTTCTGTACAGAAAAAACTGCACTGGCAATCGTTCAACAGGCATTAGTAAAATTTTTACTCTATCATCAGTTTATTGAAGCCAAAGAAAAAAGGTGGAACGTGTAGTGGGCTTTAATCAAGTCTTGTGTGCAAATCTATTAATTTACATTTCTATGACAGACAAGGCTTCTAGATAAATTAAGAATTTTAGTTCTAGCTGGCGTACCAATAGAAAATTATTACTTGGATAGTGTCCTGAAAGAATTCTTGACTAGAATACGGCTTTAATATAACCCTTAAGTATAAACGATAGTGAAAATAATGTCTACACTTACATCAAAATATACCCCATGTATGTATTACGGATTTAGCAGATTTTATATATGTATATATATATATGTGTGTGTGTGTGTGTTGTCGATCAGTTTGTTTCGAAAGATGTGCTCAAAATTCTCTCTCTGGTCTTTATATCCCCTCTACACCCAATGCAATAACACATGATCGAGCAGTGGACGGTGTCAACTGAAAATCTGCCGGTGGCGCATCACAGCTTTTTCTCTGGCATTATCTCCTGTCGGGAAGGCTAGTTTCGAGAGAACAAGTAAATTGGGTAAGCTAAATTGAGGTATTCATAAACTTCTAACACCGGTATCTGCTCTAGGTGTAAAGTATAATATATCTACATGAGGTATTATACAATAGCAATCATATCCAGCACAACAATCGTAATCAGCTGAGGCAGCAGTCAAGCGTTACCAGTGCTGGAACGTGTGACACAACGACAGGTGACCAAGGTTGTCCAAAATAATTAGTCCCTAGGTATTTATTTAGCGCTGAGCTCACGGTGAGTGAGCCTCTGTACTAATGCCTTTTGTGCGACGACAGTTTTAACATAGTCAAGAAAAGTCTTCCTATAAGTGAAGGTAATAATATTCAACCTACTGACGACAAGGCGTCAGAAACATTCCGAATTGTCACAAATGGAAATTCATTCGCTCTCCTGTGCTCTATAAAACATGGCAGGTTGAAGCAATGTTTGGACAATCTATTGATCTATCGTGCCCTCGAAATTGGTGGAAAATGGGAAACTATTCTATGAATACAGTTCCGTGTTCTCAAGGATGGTATAGGAATATTATTTTTCTCTTTTTCATGGTGTATTTATATACGGACCACTATCATCGTCGACTGCAATATTTTATGAAATAGTTTACCCAAAAAATCTATGAGCATAAAAGCCCGAGTTGTTTTACTTTTATTTTGAAAGAAAAACAGACATTGAAAAATGTTCTTCCCGTTCGTGAAGCTGAGTTTTAATTTTGTGAGTGCCTTTTCCATCACTCCAAAACTTTTTTTCTATTGGGTTGAAGAAATGACGGTTACATCATAAAATTTCGAAACAAGCATCATAATTCTAGCAGGACACGGCGACTCGTTAATATTTTTTGCAGAACAGGGTTATACTAATGAATGGTCAAATTATTATAGAAAATATTAGAAATAGCACAATATAAATTCCATCACAAGAAACTGTTAGGTAATATGATGATCCTGATCGAGTTATATGTCGGAACGACTTTTTTTACACCAATAAGTCTACTAAGATTACAGTGATTCAGTCGCACTCATAGTGTGTAACATAATACTCTCCAGACAATTGACCAAGTAGTAATTCAACGAAGTCAAACTTGAATGAGAATAAAAGTACACATTTAAAATCTAGAGCCTTACTCTCATAAATGTATCATGTTCCAAGATCTTGGATTGATACACAACAGCTCAGAGGTTAGATACCTTTGAACAGAAATTCTTACGATTGTGTTAATATTACTCCTGAATACGTCAGATGTTATGAAAAGAGGCTCCATCTCGTTGAAACGGGGCACTACAGCTAATGAACTTATAATTAATCATTAGAGAATAATCCTTTGTAGTAACTTTATCGTGATTTAAAAAAAAACTATGCAGAGCTGGAAGCCATATTTTTAATTCTATCGTAAACAGGAACAAATATGAGAAGAAGATCAATCAGAACCTCAAGAGCCAGTTTGGATGTGTGGATTAAAAGCTGTAAACTCTTATGTAGTTATACAGATCCTGAACTTGAGGCGGAAGTTTGTTTGTCTGGCAAACATTTCAGAGTCAGACGTTTGGCCAGAGAGACACTTGACTGACTTACATTAGACCGAACAGACATTTGAATAACGGACGATTTCCAGATATTACACAGAAAAGACTCTTCAACGATCAAGCATTCATTGGGTAAGCATTTTTTTCACCGAATTAAAATCTTCCGTTTGATTTAAATTTACTTAATAAGAAAGCTTAGCTTTGAACCATTAATCTACCAACGTTATGACCACAACTTGCCCATTCTTTTACAGCATCTAATTAACGTATTGCACTACCAACATAGACTTAGAGTCTTCGACTTCGAGTCACTCATCAATCAGAGAACTATGCTGGCTACCCAAAGCTAACATCTTCGGAGGTCTACCATCACAGCTCTCCACTCCGCTTACACATCTCAAGAGACTGCAGGTCTCCCACACGCACATACTCCAGGGAAGCTAAATTTTTTTCTTGGGATCAGTACACTCGTCCAGCCATGCTGTGCTACAGCGCCGCAATTCAATTTCGCCCGAGTTCTTTACTCAGGCTCTCCTCTTGAGCCTAGCACATATCTGGACGCTCTCTCCCAAGTCTTCCAGATTTGTGAGGTAAAAGTGTCAGACGCTCAAGCGAGTTTACGACGCGACTGTCGAACTGGGATAGCTGTACGTGATCACGTGATGTGCTCTTAAAAAAGCGTATCTATTGGAAGTCCATTCAGGGGAGAATTCTCGCCCTCAAGTCTGTTCTCAAGAAGAAACTATCGCAGCTAATGAAAAATATTGCTGAAAAAACTGTCATTTCTTCCGAATGCAAACAGTTTGACAGTGAGCTTGGAAGCAAATAGTCTAGTCAAATCAATTCCTTTTTCTGTTTTAGTTTCCATTTTTCCCCTCAATGTTACACAATACAATTTCAGTAGGATTTTTTACGTCTAAAATGATTCTTTCTTGAATAAGCTGACGCACTCCGACCGCTTCAGTAGACGTAATGTAACTGGAGACGTCTGCAGGATATACTACACTGAATACTTGGGCAAATCATACACAGTATCTTTTATGCAGGATTTAGATCCTAATTCTAGCCCAAGTATTCATTACCTGCATTGATTGCTCCCCTCATTCATAGGTACGACAACGTTACAAATAAACGTAACAAAATGAGTGTATAATTAAATACTTATGACTAAATAGACTGGGAACACTTACGGAAGGGGTTATCAGTGGTGTTTATTTTCAAATGTGAAATATCCATGAGAAATCTAATATAAATCTAGGGTAGTGAGTTATTTTCGATAAAATATAGATGCATGAGCTTAAGCGAAATGAATTAGACAACTGAGGCCCCTAGAAACATACAGTACCAAGCGCAGTTCTTTGAAAACCTCTGAAGACGTCATGCGTGAGACAAGTTCCAAGCTGTGAGAAGTAGAGAGGAGAGTCGCCTCAACTTTCGATGATTTTCGACTTTTTTGCGACTTTTTCTGTATGTACGACTCACTATCCAGACAGAGGAAGGTTTGTGGATGACGGTGGTGTACATAACTCGTTTTCACTACTCATGTATGGGACTTGGTACCGTATGATTCTAAAGGCCGCATCTAATCATTAATAGAAATGAAAATTCTTTCTTGGTTAGAAGTTTAACTTTTTACAGACAGATCCCTCTGGGTATGTTGCACAGAAAATCGATTTAGGAAAATATATTTCGATTTACCTCTCTTACCCTCTACACACTCCTCATCAATGCACGAACGACTTATTGCAGAGTCAGCAAATCATCTGTGCTAGCATCGCAGTCCCCGTTCCTAGTAACCTCGTTCTCAGGGCCGGCATCATAAGCCCTTCTGTCATTAGAGTAAAACAATAAACTTCAGCAGAAAAAAAGATGCAGAAAATTTCTGTGCTTGTTTAGCAATAATTTGATCAGAGTTGTGCACAACCACCCACCATTAATAGGAAATTAATGTCAATTGATGTGCGAAACAACGATTTCTCATTGCAGAAACAATAATTATAACATTTATAATATGATAATATTAAAGCTAAGAATACGACTAAAGTCTTACAACGGAAGCAGTTTTAATGAGGAGATTTTACAAATATTTAAAAAATTTCGTCAACAAATTTTTCTACTGTTATAAGATCGTCAAAGTTAGGAGGTACAGAGTCATTCAATTTTTTCTTGAATGACTGAAGTAAGTGCCTGAACATGTATTGTGTTTTCCCTATGTATGTCTGTAAGACTGTGTAAGTCATCCGGTAAATTTACGACAATGTTCTCTTATTCACTACAACGGTTATGTTCTCTCATTTACAACAACGACAATGTTCTCTTTTTCACAACAAAAATAGTCGTAATGTTGTTTTGAATAAAAGAAACGACAAAATTCTTTTCGCTCAAAAATTCTTTTTTCGGACTTGTTTAACTTTGGATTAACCAACTTTTGAAGTCTTAATAAGCGAGGTGCTTCGTGAATATAATTAATTTTTGTGAAGCACTGCTATCTGTATCGGCTCAAGACAAATGAATTTCTGAATTAAGCGCACACAGAGATTATGAAGAAACATCTACTGTTGATACGGATCGTCATTTCTACGCTGCGAATGAACTCAGAGGCAGAAATTGAAATTCTGTCAAAGGACTAGCTACTTTTAATTCATGCTCTAGTACGAAAACAACTGCTTGTAAGCAACCGGTGAAATAAATCAAAACTGAATAGTAACTAGTGCTGTTATTACAAATCCCAACAGAATTGATTAAGCCGCACTAAAATACAATGCATTTCTCCTTTCCTAATTCAAAATTGAATAGGACTGCCCAAACACGGATAGTACATCTTCATTTATGCGAATTTTGAGTAATGTCAGCTAAATCAACTGACATTAAACAAGGTTTACAATTAAGTAGAGCAGGCGGAGAGGGTAGAGAACACTTTTGGAAGAAGTCCCCTTGTCATCGAACATGGCAGGCCATCTCCATGGCAACTAGTGATGCACAGCTCGTTGGAATTTCTGCCTGAATGTCTACCTAGTACAACTGATTCATACTTCCAGCATGATAAACTTGTTTCTTCGAAAGATTTTTGATGGGTCATTCAAGACTATTACGATGCGAAATTTTTATGAAGATTTTTCATGGTGAAAAAATATTGGAGGTTATATACTGCTCACATGTCTAATATCTTAAGAAACATTTTCAGACGTAAAATGAGCTTTATATATTTCAAAAAAATATTTGCAATACGTCCACAAGGTTATTACGACAATTATATGGTACGATATTCTCGTCTTAACATTTGAACATTCAATACTGGTAACTTTATTACTTTCATCATCATTTTGAAGTATTGGTTATTGATTTTCGCTGTTTTCATTATGGTACAATGAATATAAAATTACAAACACTTTGTAGCCACATGTTTTTATTCTTTAATACAAATATCTACTGATATATAGCTCTAAGGACACCGTTCTAGAGAAAATCGCACCATATTCAACTCGATACCTTGAACATGAGAGACATACCTGGAAGCAGTAGCTCTACTCAAATATCAATCAACTTCAAGTTCGGTTTTCACTCTCTCAGCCTCATTAAAAACTTGGGTGTCACTATCTCATGCACTCGACTGCCTTCATGAACTTATGAATGTTCTTGCACTATTGCGTTTCGTACATGTAAATATCAGCGGTAAAATTGAAGCGGATGCGTGCTAGTTGTTCAGACGCACCGGCCGCTCAACACACTGACCTAGTCTACAGCTCCTACACCTCATCGCTTGGCACATCGACCAGGACGGACTTCAAGCCATATAATTCTCATACGACATTGCTGTTTTGGCTGATATTCCTACCTCAAATTTGAATGCTATCCATGATTTTTGCTTCTTTTTGACTCTAAACTTTGTTTTATGTTTAACGTTCACTGGATTGTACATTTATGGGTTTTTAACGGTAAATGTGAATTTCTTTGATTCGTTTACCAAAGAGTTGCTCTGAAAATTATAGATCTGAAAATCCTAATTATAATATAAACGAGCCTTTCGATTTGTTTGCAAACTACCGATGATCTAAAATGAATTGATAGGATTAGAAAAAAATACAAAAACATCTCAAGATTATTTAAAAACTGAACAGTAAATTTGTATATGAAGTTTAACGAGGTAGAAGTAGTTTTAGAGTCTGAAGAAAATTAAATATTATTTCCGCGTCGAGCAAAATTCGAAGATTATTTGAATGATGAACAGAATTCGTGCATGATGTTCAATGATAGACTGAAACGAGTTCCTTTTATTTTTGCAAGTTTATCTCAGTAATGTAAATCAACCTTCAAAACAAGATCGAGACCCAGTATTAAACTCTCTCTTTCTGTGTTTCTTGAGCGTAAGAATGTGTTTTGAGCCAGACTGAGTCCATTCTCCAATATAATTAACATTCCTTTTGTGCACAAGAATTCTGTCATATTCAATTTTTTCAAATTCCTAATATTCCAAATAAAAATACCTTGATAAATGATCACTATACTCCGTATCCATAATTCCCATTGTCTCTTGCATTCTGAGACTCATTAGTACCACCATGTTTTGTGCATTTATCTAATGCAGGCAACTTTATGAGAGCTCGTGCTTTTTAAAAAATAATAGAGTAATGTGTGCTAAGAGGAAGTTTTGAAAAAACAGCGTAGAGTTGTGGAAAGCTTCCTCATTATTTTCGCCGCTCTGTAAAGCTCTAATTCACAAGTTTTCCTTTTAGATTTTGCACTTGGCAACAATGAACGAGCATAGACGACCATCTCATGCCTACAGGACAATTAAGTGCAATTAGTGCACGTGTTTTTTGCAGAATTTTAGTAATTTGAAGGATTTTTATGTTGTGTTAGAGAAAGATCTAATAAGAGCAAAATGTATTCTAGTTTGAAATTTTAACCCAACAAATAATGAAAAATTTGTTGAATAATCATTTATTTATTATTAATAATATTAAGGTGGTCTTTTTTCCATCATAAACACACGGAAGAGTATTGCAAGAAAGGATTCACATAAGTAAATTAATGCCCATGCCCATAAAGCATTATTCGGTGACCTTAAGTTTGAGACATAGATCTCAGAAAGAGGTGTCTATACGTCGCTTTCAAGTGTAAATTGCATCCGCTGGATGATAAAAAACTGCGTTTTGCAGGTGGTATTCGAAATAGATGCATCACCGTTACTTTCGTGTTGTACTCCTTTGTTATACAAATACTGACGTGGCCATAAATTTCTGTAGGAGTACGCAGTGCTCCTGCATTTATTGCCTCGGGAGTCGACCACAGTTCAGGTATTGCCAATTGTGTTTGTCAAAAATCTTGTACAACAGCAATATTTTGGCATAATTATACAGCATCAAAATCAGAATAACAATGGTTTAATACAGAGAATATATAGTAGTACGGAGTTCATTTTTAACAATGGAAGAACCAGTAAACCGAGTATAATCGCTGTGCTAAAGCTCACAATCACACACAAAGAATTGACGCGGACATTATTTCAAGTTTTCCAACGTGTGAAATTTGACTACGATACCGTTACAATTTCATCATTTTATTACATTGAAAAAACATAATACGTTGTTCCAGAGCCCAAGTATGTCCTTTGATCAGAATCCTGAGCATTTTAGCGAAAAATTCAAGATGTCTAAAATAACGATACAATGCACCAATTATCAAAATATTCAGCTAGGATATTAAACTAGATATGTTCAATTATTGACGTCCACAATGAATCAGTTATAAAAAAATTAAAGATGATGAGCAGTAATTAGATGGAAACTGCACTCAGGGATAGCAAAATAAACCAGTTATTCCTACAGAAAAATTATATATTTGAATCATGAATGATCATTAACTCAATCTACACACGTCACAAAGAAGTTCAACAAAAAAGGAATTTTACATATTTTGTTATATACAAGGAAGTACTTATTTAAAAATGTTTTTTAGAACCAGGAAATAAGGGGCAGCTTCGTTACACAATCTTAGTTTTTCAGTGAGCAAGGTCACTGACTAAAATATGTATATGAATACTTTCTCAAAGTAAAAAGAGCAAAAATCAAAACTCTCTGTATTTGTCCTGAAAACGCCAAACTGGCAATCCTGAACTGTCCATAACGACTCTCCATCGAGCTGGGAGGGAGGCACGATTGCAC
>VCRD01003794.1:28007-43035 GCA_006783055.1 Trinorchestia longiramus
GTCTGGCGCTGTGTAGAGGACACCTGTGACGCCCGTGCCCGGGATGGGTGAGAATTAAACGACAGATCTATTAACTGCATATGCTGAACAGAAGATTAATGCTCCTCCGATATACCTTGACATCGTAACAAAAGGCACAGCAAGAAAATTGCTCCGCAAACAGAAATAACTTCATTTAATTTAGGAAACCAATATCTTTTCCGTATTTGACACAAATTTGAGTAAATCAAGAGTTACGTAACTTCCTTCACACCACACGTGCGGCTTCTATTACACAAACTCGCAAGCAAATAAAAAATGAGCTACACGAAAATGTTACGTTCGTTTCATGACATAAGGTCAAATTTATAAGGCTTCCCATGCATGATTGAATATGAACAGTTTTTTTATTGTTCAATAGTTTCATTTCTCAACCGATACGGTACCAGGTACACTGCGTCCCTGAAATATTTTAGTAACGGCTAATACTCACATAAAAACTAGACCCTAGACGATATTAAAAAGATAATATTGGTCTAGAAATGTAAAGAGGAAAGGCTGCTTCGCTCGATGTCATAAGAAAGCAGCGCTCATTGAAGCCCTGTCAGCTGATACTTGGAAACCGCAATTAAAAGTTCTCATCCCTATTACTGGAAGCCCTTCTGGCTGAAGAAATAAGATTAGGATGAAAGACATTATAGCTAAAAATTTAAGCAAACAAAGGCATCGAAGACCAATAAAAGAAATATTGTTATATGGCGATAGAACTAAAAAAGGAAAACCACCCAACGAAAAAGTTTGTTCAAACAATAATTCTAACTCATACCATATTTGATGAGCCGCAGAAATAATAATTTATGATATTTTATAATTCTGTGGTATTTTGAGATGCAGATCGGTCTTCATAAAAAACGAACACGACTAAATTTACACAAATCACTGCAGGAAACATGTTAAGACAGCCCTTTGCAAGTGTTGCTATACTGACTACAGTCGGTTAAGTTTATACAATTACGTTACATATAAATGCAAAGATAGCTACACTCGTACATCTACAGTACATATGCATAAGAACAGATCCACTCGCAATGGCGATGTATGAATGAGGAAAACGTGGACTCGTTGAAATTTTCAAGCACAGATAGCTTTGATGAGTTAGGCCTTACAGAAAAAAATGAACATGAAGCGTAAATTGGAAAAACTAATTGATTAAAATATCAATCATATTTGATTGTTATTCCTGTCAATAGTGTATAGTAAACGCAAGCGATAGAACTCAGCACTATGCAAAAATTGGACAAAGCAACTTGATTCAACAAAGGAAAGTAAAAAACGCCAACAGAAGGTAGGAAACACTTGGAAATTTGAAGAAAACATCAACTCACTGATGTTTTATCCATCCTAGAGACCACAACGCCATATATTACGCACAAAGACGTATGAATACGTTGAATCATATAGTAGCACAACGGATCTCTCAAACCTTGCCTAAAACCAAGCAATTAAGATAACACTACCCTCACAGAGTAAAATTATACAAACATCCTCAATGAAATGGGGAAGACACTGACCCCACAAAGTAAAATAACGAGCCAAAATAACCCATAATGTGCAGCAGACACTACCGTCACAGAAACGAGCGCAAATTAAAAACCCACTCGATAAATGGACAGAACGATAACACCTGGCGGGTGATCGATACAGGGGCAGCGCACACGCGTGGACAGTGCTGTGCTGTGCTGTACGAGAGGTCAGAAGAGGTGAGGCAGCCCTTGCGGTTCCCCCTCTCGTTCCATGCTGCCTGCTACGCAGGTGGACAATTATAAGTCTTTATCTCAACGCTGCCACCTATATTTGCTCATCGTCAACGCCACAAAGAAGGATAAATAGATCGATGTGGACGACCAATGAGGTGGCTCATTAAAAGTAATAAATAGGTATGAAGTATGGGTCAAGCGGGACATTAAGTTAAAATTCAATTTTAGAAACTGATGAAGAAGGGCTTTATATTACCTTTTCATCGCAGAAACATTATATGGGATAATGAAACACATCGAAGCACTTCTAGCTTTATGAGTGTGCGGTCATATAAGGAAATGATACGGTATATGCTTTCGATACTAAAATACAAAGCCTCAGCGTCGTGAACACAAGCACATAAATTAGAGAGAACACGAACCGGCTGAAGAAACTTACCAAGTATAAAGTACATAAAGGTTTTTGGGATAACACTGGAAACTAATTTTAGTAAAATTAGAGTTGAACAAATGTATTAAAGTATTATATTTTCAGTCCAACTTTTTTCGATCAAACCTATGAATCCTTTGCAACCAATTGGCAGCTGATGGATGAAATAAGCTTGCGAGGTAAATATCAGATTAAGATGTTTAGAGCGGACTGAAGCTGAGAATATACGCAGAACATTTTAGCTACAAATTAATTAAAAATCCGTGAAATAAAAGTTATTTATTCCCTGCAAAAATTTGAGACAGAAGCGAAAAATCCACTTCTTACAACGCTAGCAGAAAAATACTCATAACATTAGATTTCCATAGAGAAAAATCAGTCATATACGGTCAACAAAGAAATAACACATGCAACTCAAGCAAGTAGCAAGATATTTCATTGCAGTACAAATCTGCATTTCTTGATAAACGTCAGAGCTAAACGAAAAGACTCTAGTTTCAAGAATTCTGCGAGTGAGCCATGCTAGTGAATATCTTTACATGGTCAGTGATTTCCATCTTTTAGAAAGGCTCAGGTCCGATTGTAGTTTACGAGGCGCAATGGGCAGTAAGAGGAGCGTATCTCAGCTCGGCGCAGCGATCACGAGCAGCAGCAGTAGAGATATCACTCCAGAGTTCGAGTCGCTTCACAATGGTCCTACAGAAAACTTAAAGAAAAGCCACGGACATTCTTCGGCGAGTGTCCCCCGGGCAAAAATCAATAAGGGTCGGTTATATTAGAAAGCAATGAAGTAAGAGTCATAAGAATTGGTGAGGGGAGACAGGTATTATTGTGTTCCAGATGGTGAGGGGCGCAACCTGGAAGAAGCGCTGTCAACATCGAGAAGGGTCGGCCACCCAACACGAGACGAAGCAAGTATGTATAATTGGGTACATTTTGCAGTCGAATGAAAACAATATTTCTTCACGAACAAGAATGAAAGAAATTAATGACCAGAAAGTGACTCGCCCGGAACAGTTGATTTCAGTATTTCATCAGAAAAGGATACACAATTACTAATAATTTCATAGTTGCACCGGGCAACAGCCGCTACGAATACATGCCGTCGTAAATGAAGTCTGCTCTGCATGCATGCTTCACCAGTGCGGTAAAGTGCAATGATTCGTGCCGCGAGGCTTCAGCCACAGCAGGCCTGTGGCATAAATCGTTTTTACGCGCAAGGAAAAGCAATAAAATTCCCTGGAGGTTTAATCCCTGGTAATAAATCGCGCTGGTTACGGTCATGCGTTGAGCCCATGTCACAAGAATATAGGTTAGGGAACCATGGATCCTCCTACGTATTTGCTTGCACTCTAACGAAAACGGGAGAAAAAATTCATTTGCTTACTCAGCCACAAAAATTTTTATTTATCGGTTGGTCCTTACAGGTAATTAAATAACCAACTTACGCATTCGTTCTAGCATAACTAGGACGACAAAGACAACTATAACATTAATTACAGCTACTTCAAAAATTATACACATTTATTTAACAATGCATGGTAAATTCATTCGGGAATATCGAAGTGTAAAGCTATTCGTGGCCAATTTAAATATAATAATAACCGTTTTGAAGAACCGTGCTTCCAACATTGCTGACGAAACGAAGATTTTTTCAAAGGGTTCGGACTTCAGAAACTATGGAAAAGGTCCGTTAGACAAGTTACGCCGACCCCAAGAACGGGGATGGATTGACTTGCCAGTGGACAAAGCAGCAGAGTTATCGCGACCCCGAAACTGCAGTTCAACTCAGCCTCCGACTTCATGCTGGCCAGCGTGCTGTTGGATTACTGGACGACACTGCACCGAGAGATACGATTGAGACAACCCAAAATAAAGACGGAGTAAGGAGTAACAATAGCAAAGGCAGTGGCGACGAAATTGAGAAATTCAGTATTCCATTTACAGTTGGTTAACACGTTTCCTGCGATTGCCTCGCCGATGCAAATCATTACTTTGTACACATGGTCCCTAGTCACAGAACCTAACCTGGGTGACCCACCGGTGGGTCACTTCGCAGGAAGTGTATTAAAGGATATACTAAGTAGGTGCACATGCAATGAATATTATACAATTCGAAGTGTAAGGCAGCGAGGCAGATTCTGTTCATTCAACTAACGGAGAGTAAAAAGAGAAGAATAACTACAAGAATCATTAGGGAAGAAGAACACATCACTCAGCCACTCTGCCTCAGAGTGAATATTTTGCTACATTCGTAGTACTAGTCAAGTTCGAAATACGTTGCTCTGGGCGATAGTTCTGCAACCAATGGAACATAGAACCATCTGACGTGTGGCACGGCGGCCGCTGCCGAGACGAGGCCTGCGGAGCCAGGACTCGCGCCCCACAGACCCGCATGAGGGCAGATAAGCCGAGACTAACGAGCTTCTGATGACGCGATGACGGCTGCCATACAAGCGCAGCCCGGCTGGCGCTGCCAATGCTAGGCGTTCTAAGCCCAACCCTCATAAGAAATAAGCACTAGTGCTTATTTCCCTTCCGCATGTCGTTAACTCATTTACAAGCTGTCGTGAATGAAAATATTTCCTCAAATGAACTATATTTTGTATCTATGTCCCCAAGACTAACTCGAGCGACACATGACAGTAACTCGAAGTCCCAATTCCACTTGGATGCTACCAGTTTATTTCAGTTGAAGTAACAAGAATAAAACTTTCCATAAAATGGCTTGACTAAGAACGCTAAAGTTAGGCATACTGAGATTATACACACAGAATCACTAGAAGCAAATTTGAATGGTTCTTATCTCAGTGTTAAAATTTCCAACATTCAGTATCATACAGTATAAGTAACAGTTATATAGCAACGTCTATGAAGATTCCAATACCAATATAGGCACATATTTGAACACGTGCTATCAAGGGACAGAAGATGATCGGTGAATTAGGTTAAAAGAGCACTAACGACGGCCAATAAAAACTCAGACTGCTTCAACAAACGCTATAAGTTCATAAGTGCTGAACTTTTCAAGTTTCCAGCCCCAAGCCAATTTGACTTTTACGAAGTTCAATAACAGAAAACAAAAGCTGAAGGGCAAAAAGAGCCTGACAAGCTGGTCTGCCTTGCGGAGAAAAAAGGCTAAGGCGTAACAAGGAGCTGTCCGATGCATACAGATCGTATTGCAGTCCGAGCACGAAGAAAATTAAATGTCAGACTAGCACAACATGAATACCGCTCGAATACGTCGAATTAATTTTCAATTTATTGAGCTATTTCTACGAAACAGCACGGGACTACCCGTAACTCTAAGAATCAGATTTCAATTTACGAAGCGGCTCACGCGCACGCACTACACGGCTGAGTTCCGCGTACAAACAGGCGTAGTTTACAGACGAGTTCCTGCGCAGGGCTAAGCTCTAGAACTGTGAATCTCCACGCATAGCTCAACAGCTATTCAAAATGAGGAACTCTATAGAACACTAAAGCGACAAGAAACATTGGATTGTGAGAGATAACAAAAAATCATTTAAATCGCAAAACTAACGAATAAAGTTACTCGCAAATCGTAAAACGAATGTTAGTCAACACACTTGAAGAAATTTGTGGATATGGTTGACGAGCGGTCAAATATAAAAATAATAAATGAGACACGATGAATCCCAGATTACTACAAAAAAAATTTCTTTCAATATTCGTCTAGTCGTACTTCCTGCTCGGCTGGATGAATGAACACACTAATCGTTTGTGTACCGTATAACATATTAATCACAGAACATATAATGTTCACATACATAATTGAAATCCTACACATTTTCTCAGTACCAGAAGATAATAGTATGGCGATCGTATGACCACGTACATTACTTTACAACCTTAACACATTGCCTCCGATTGCCTGATTGGTGTAAAACTTCACTTTGTACGCATAGTCACTAGAAGGTCTGAAAAAATTGCAGAACCTAACGTAAGTGGTACACATACGTGCCACTTCGGTGTCAACGTGATAATCGATTAAATTGCTTAAATACCCACTCAATAAATTCTTTCACGTGCCTATTACGGATTGGCCCGTCAACTCTTTTTTAGTATTTTTTATTTTAATATTTAATCGTTTTTAATATACTACTCTAAAGTAAAACTCTTGAGCTTTAAACCCAGACCAACTTGAGCTCTTCACAATGATAAGTTATCTTTGCTGCGAGCGTTAGAACCACAACATCTATACGCGAAAGCTTCTAAAATGTGTTGAGAATGGTGGTGAAAATACCAATTTTTTATTCATTAGCCTGACGGAAAAGGGTTAAAATAATCTTGGCAGTAAACTCGGTTCCAAGCTACACTAAATAGGCGAGAAACGTATGTCTCGGTTAACACGTTGACTCCGAAGTGGTACGTATGTGGGCCACTTGGGTTAGGTTCTGTAAATTTTAGTGCCTTCTAGTAATAATATGTACAAAGTGAAGATTTCTTCACTTAGTACGCATAGTCACTAGAAGGATGTGAAAAATTACAGTACCTAACCTAAGTGGTCCACATACGTACCACTTCGGAGTCAACGTGTTAACGCAGTTTTCCACGCTAGCAAGGTGGATCGAAACTGTACAGTGACAAAAAAGAAGAAAGAAAAACGAAGACCACCATTAAAGGTCGGTTGCGCGGTAGGCCAGACTTCACTAAAGACAGAGAGAGAAACAAATTTCAGAGAACGTTCAAGCAATTACGAAACCAAAACCGTAATAAATTCTTGCTTAAAGCGTTGTTGACGACGCTGTGAGTTTTAGAAACACCACTGAGGAGTTTTAATACCTAAAGTTACACTGATCAAGACAACTACCATTATCTTACCTCATCAAGACACACTCAAAGATATCCCTTGAGAAGTACAGGTACCCCAGAGATACTAAGACAATCCTATTCAGTGTACCCTCTTGAAAGAGTATAATTAGAAAGTCAGGAAAAAAGATGCCTGGATTTTCAGAGCGTTGAGCATGAATCAAAAGTAGAAGTCATAAAGTATTTCGTCACTTTAAAACTTATAAGATTAAGGTTTGTAATCCAACAGACAAATTCACTAGCATCGAATACACAAGTGCGTCACAAAATTTTGATGAAACTAAGACCTGAGCAACTCGTGTGACATATACTTCGCATTAATAAAAAAAACAACAGTTCACCAGCAGGCAGTATGAGCGTCGGAAGTTGCTCATCTCTAAAGGAAGTTCCGCAAAAGTCAACCGCGACTTTGATAACTCCTGTCATCGGTCATCCCTGATTAGTTTCCCCTCCGGAAGCCTTCAGTTGGCTTCTACCTCGAAGCGCAAGATAGAGCGCACAAAGTTCTTTTCGATGCGTGAGCTTATTTGCTGAGCCGACCTGCCAAGTAATCATCTCTTAGAATATCTTTAAGAAAATGGTTGGACGAAGTAATACAAATTCAGATTAACTAAACAAATACAAAATGTGGACACGTAATAGGACACGTTGCCAAGCATCGTGCGTGCCTAACTAAACATTGCGTTTCCGCACATCTTTATTTTCTTTTTGTTCATCTTTGGTGTTCGTGACTAACACAATTTTCTCTGCCCAAGGCTGCTGTCGCGTAGGCTACAGCCGACCTTACTGCAGGCCAGCGCACACGACGAATCAATGAACGCAAAATCCCCCTTGCGTGTCTATTTGCGCGTGAGCTTTCCTGTTTACGCAGGAGTTTACTGAGAATTTATTACAAGGACAACACCGCTCTGACGCCAGCAACATCTACCGAACTATTGGAGGAGTAATGCGCCTACGTTGCTGACATCAAATGACGAGAATAAAGATTGTTTTTCACAACTTCCAAGTAACACAAACAGCCTTCTAAAAAAAACAAACTTAGCTGTTATGACAAACATAACGCTACGTAATTTTTTCGGTAGAAAGCTAATAATATTTAAAAATATACGCTCAAAAAGCAATATTAACAGCTGCTAATCTATAATCCCGTTTTCTCTGATCACAAGACGCCATCGTATTTACAAATAAGATTTAGTAATTAAGGAGAGAAAAATCTGCGTTAGGAGGTAAGTTGATTAATTAGAAAAGGTTTTTTGCGGAGTTTGCTATAAACTGAGCGACCGCGAACAGGCAACTGCGACGAGCAACATCTCATTAACTGAGCCCTCGCAGTTCTCATTAACGAGGCTCGTACGGATTTAATTCCAGAATTTTAGATTATTTGAATAAAAGACCTGGCGCTGAGGCACATTCCGACACAAGAAGCTTTAACGAGTGCACGCCGGAAATGAGGCAATTCTCAACCAAGAAAAACATTCACAGGTCATTTCTATATTTTAAAATAAATTACAAACACGTGTTAAAAAAGCCAGTTTTACATTGGAGTCAGGAATATCTAAAAATAATCTAATTTTGACCAGGCAAAATTAGGAAGTGGTTATAAAAAAGTTATTAGTCGCCCTAATACGCGATTAGACAGTGAAAACGAGCACCTCAAACAGACAAATAATTAAAGAATGACATCGGCACGTGTTCCATGTTAATGGTATTCAAACATTCGTACGAGAAGTCGCTTGTGCAATACGTATACCCCTTAAACGAGAGAAAACTACAAAATGAAACATCCGTATAACTATTACATTAAATCCATATCAGAAGTCGACAAAATGCGTCGCTGATTTGGTTCTTGATAGAGAGGCGTGTTGTCACTATGACGCTCTGAGCAATGCAATGTCTGTAAGAAATGCTGACGAAGATCGACACCATTGACGTTTATTTATGAAGAACAATACACAATAAGCTTCGCTGAGCACTTTAGATTAGAAGAGGAACAATACCAGGAAATCATACACGCTCATGTAAAATAGAGTTGAAATTTTATTGTACTGTATTTAGTGTAAAATAAATCTACGGTAAATTAAACTAACATTTAACTATCTACATCCACGAGCACAAATAAGCAGAAGCAAGGAAGTAATCTGTGACCCAGATGTAACATTTAACGTGAAAGTCAACATAAAGATATTTCTATGTACACTAGTTTGAACTGGCGTTCATTTTCGGCGAGTAACATTGACAATATGAATTACTAGAATTCTCAAAGAACCACACTATCGAGCTTCCAGAGGAGCATGGTAACAGCTGCGCATATAGTTGTTTGATGCTGACCACCTGTTTAGCAGCATGAGCTTACAATATTGAAATTTATACTCGTATTAGCATACGACCGACGGTGTACGGCCCTTAAACTGAACAGTGGACGAGAATGGAAACCGCGAGTCAGATAGCAGGATGAAAAGTGCAGAGATAACCCGGAAAATTAAGTTAGGACACAGGACTGTACCACTCGACTCGTATTAATTCGCAATCTATGATTGGGAACAAGTCGTAAAGTTGTTAGAAGAGCATTTACGCTCCACATAAAGTAATGAAGATGCAAGTTTGAAGATTATTTTAGACTGAGCGTAATGAAAAAAATTACATGGAAAAGGTACTTTTAGGTTCGTTGTCATACGAAATCACGAATTAAAGCATTAAATCTGTTTCAACAGTACGAAAAATATCCCCAAAAGAGACACGTAACGAACTGAATTAGGGAGGATCAAAGTTGATTATCTTTTAGAGCTCAAATTTGAATTCATAATTAAAGTCGAATACGAGAGGAGCAACGAAAAAGCCCAAAAATGTACGAACAAACGACAATTCGAAAATTGGTCAGAGCGATAATTATAATGTAACTCCTTTCATAAAACGTGAATGTATGAAAAGATCCATAAAAATATATAAAATTTAAAATCAACGGCCTCATAGAACAACGTAAATAACTCTAAGTACTAACAAAAAAATCTACTAAAAACTTTTAAAATCCATGAAAAAGTGGAACGTAAAGTTTTAATGACTCAACATTTCTGAAATCGCTGTGCCTATAATTTGAAATAAATCCTTGAGTACTAGCGCGAGAGTCAGGACTACGTACTGCAACAGAGAGAGCGCACAAACGTGGCTTTTTCCTGGAAGTTTTATGAAGTTGTTCCGCCGCCAGAGCTGGAAACTAATTTGTGAAACAATTTAGAAAGTGCGGCAAAGTTGTGAGCTAGTGTAGCGTTTGCAACTTGTGTAGTCGTGAATTGGTCTAGCATCGCGTCGTGGGACAAACTACGCATGCAATATGCGTTAGATTTGAACAGCTTTCGTAAAGTTAAGAGTTATATCGGAAGACAAACACACAGAAACTTTTCCAATAATGCCCCTTTTTACACTCTACACCAAAAGCGGGAACTTTATACTTGCATTTTCCATTGTTACTTCCAAATTTATTACGGTTTAAAATAATCAGTCACATTCGCAGTACTCTTAAAAGAATAAGGGCATGAAAGCGAGTAAAGTACAATAGAAATGATCCACGTTATAAACAAGTTTATAGCCCACATAATGGTGAATGACTCATATAAAAGTTGTCAGTCATGGTGAAGGGTCTGAGTCCATTATCCTGTCGGGTGTTATTTGCAGCAGCGTAGTTTTTTTTTCCTGTCGGACGCCCAGGAGCCACACCCAGTAGTGGACGGGCAAAGTGCACACTACCGTCCAGAATCAGGCTATGAGGGCAAATGCATGGTTAGCGTGATTGCAAAATCATCTAATCAAGAGTTAACAATGAGTTTACGTTTAAAAACAAAATAATACCTATTGTTAAAGCTGGGTCATGATAATCTTACTTTTCAAATGATCTTGCTAATTGTTGAGCAATTCCATTTTCAGAATGAAAAACGATACCATGAGAGCTAATTGTTTAGTTGCGTTATTTGTTCTCGTCGTCCAATATGGTCGAATAACAAATTTCTTAACACACTGTCAATATTGCAGAATTCTATGCAATTGGAAGTGTGTCGCACCGCATTAAAAAGAGAAAGCATAAGGACATAGGGAGCGCGATCGATATCAAAACTGCATTAGAGGGCTTCAATGAAAACAGCTGGAAAGTGATTTGAATACGCAAGATTTCTAAAAAACACTCAACGTACATTATGAATATGAATTTGTTAGGTAGAAACTACACAAAGAATCAAGGAATTTAAGAATAATTATCATACAAACAAAAATGAATGAAACCAAATTGAAACAAAATCGAAGTAACTAAGTACAATAACAATCAACTTGTGTTGGAAAAATGAAGATGTCTTAACACGTTAACCGCCACATGTACCACCGGTGGTACAGTTGAGGATTTCACTTACCGCCGCATGTACCACCGGTGGTACATTTCCAAATTTTTAATAATTATTTTCAAAAATTAATTAAAAATATTTATGGAAGGTTAAATGATAAAGTCGTAAAATGGTAAAGTCGTGGCGGTAGTGACAAATCTCTGATATCAGGCATGGCGGTTAACGTGTTAAATAACAAATACAAAAAAACGAGTAAGTTAATTCTTGTATTTTCACTTGGAACAAGCACTCGGTTCGGAAATAGTGAGGCTTGCAAGCACATTACATCACACGACCCAAAACATGACAATAATGTCCCATTTGAGGGCAAGAAGAAGTAGTGAGGCGGTAACAGCTTTCCTCCAACCCCTCGACGACCGTCCACGCGATGAAATATGCCTAGCAGTAGACGTTTCAAGAGCCCCGACAGTACAATTAACAGAAAATACACACCTGGGGCGGAATTCGAGCGCGTAAATAATGAACACATAGGTGATGGTGGCATGACAAATATCTGAAATGCTGCTAGCTAGCCCGTCTGCAGTACAGCGTCGTAATCAGCAGGATAACAAAGCTCTCCAGCCCACAGGCTGTCTTCCCCATTATTTGTATATGAATATCTGCAGTCTCAGCTTCACCTGTTAACAAGCAATAGGCAGAAAAGGTGAAGCATTCAAAGCAAAGAATCTGCGAGAACACGAGATAAGTCACAAGTAAAATTAAAGCACGATTGCATAGCTTTTATAAAAAATAATATTTATGGTTCTTACTCAAATACCATTGAAAAAGTTTGGGCTTCAAAAAAGCATAGAAATCGTAAATAAAATGTACATAAAGCCAGAGTTGGACCTGAGGAACAAGTGTAGCAACGTCTAGGAATTAATTACTCTTCCTTTGACGAGTAACGGGCGACCGAATCACTAGCCAGGGCGTTCATCTTCAACGACAACTTTTAATTACTTCCGGACACGCGAGGGTCCACCGAATGAACAGCATCAGTATGCTGGTCTGTCACAGGCCGTAGTGTTTCAAGGAATTAATTGAACCTAAATAAATACAAAAATGCCTCAGTGATCATGTCAGGAAAACTTAAAATGCGATCTTAAATATATTACAGTTTCATATTTTGGAAATAATTATAATATATAGCCATTTTTACATAGGTTCTAAACTGCTTAAAATAGTTGTATAACAACGATACAAAAAAATACAAAGATACGATTCTTAACCATTTTTTACGATAGCACATACGAGCGTTGGTAATTTGAATTTCAGTTTTTATTGAGAATGTCCCTTCTAGAAATACTAGAAGCAAAAATTAGCATGCATGTAAAACATGGTTGAGTACTGAAACTACACAACAGGCACAAGGCCTCAAAATTTTAGACTCGAAAAGGAAGTGTTGGAAAGATCACCTAAAAATTCCACAGGAACCCGCAATTCCCGCGAGAGCTCACACGACTTCCCAAATGAAGAGCCTCAAACTCCAGTAACAAAAACCCAAGCGAAGAAAAAAATACAGGCTTCCTGCCCTATTGTCGTTTTTTTCAAAAACGAAGGTGAAACTTCACTACAAAAATAAATGCCCACACCAACTAAATATGTCACATTTTGCTTTCAGACAAAATTACATTTTTGTAACGATGCGCAACATGTGCCTGAATGAACTAACCGAATGAACTTGTACAAAAAATATAACCGAATGGAGAGCTTTTGGAAAATCATGTGCTTTTATGTGCTTAAATAATAATGAAATTACAGTATGATTTAAAGCGCACCTACGCCTGGTAATACCACAAGACCAAAAACAGAAGCAATTTTAGTGTTCAAATACGAGGGTTCTATTTAAACTACAGCTATTAAAGTAAAGCGTAAGCATCTCGTAAAGAGGACGGCAAAGCGGTTCGAGTGAAAGGCTAATCCTAGAAATCAAGAGGCTCAGGAGTGGCATGTGAGAGGCTACTGCAATGCTAGGCTCACTGAACCTTGAGCTTAAAATGTAACTGAATCATAAGGTACGTTGAACACATCGCTCCCATATACAAATTAGAGAGCCATGATCCGCATTCAACACACAAGAACTAGAGTTTTCCCATCAAGCGTAATAAGGTAAACAACTATAACAGGCCAATGCGATCTCCAAAAAACTATATTCATTAGAAAGACATCTCAGTCAAAATTAGAATATAACAAATAATTTTTGTAGCATTTTGTATTCGCTTTGGACAACACATCGCTTACTCGTGTATTTTAACAACAATGCAATAGCTGCGTTTAACCAAATTTGACAGTTTTGCTGGTAAAAAAAAGTTAGTTTGACTTGAAAGTAGTTTTCACGATTGATCTATTACATGTCTATAACACCGAAAGAAATTAATGGTTACCTTATCTAAATTTGTCTCGTAATGTTCGAAGGAAAACGAACGAAATGACACGCAAAATTTCTCTGAGAAATGGACTTCACAGCCACAGAACAGGAAGCAGACCACAAATTTATTTACTACCTAATCGCAGTCTATCTCAAGTCCGAGCACAATTTATATCGTTCAAATACTTGAAAATTAATTTACAGCAAAGATACATCTGCCTAAAAACAGTTGGACTAATTTACAGTGAGAGCTGATTAAAAGAAGTTCATTTACTTCTGACTGTAATTGGTCATTGCATTTTTATTCTACATCCGTGAGAGCCTACAAAAAGTTGTTTCGACAGAAAGTTAGAACATAAAATTTGCATGACCAACCTTAAAATTATTTTAACCAGAAAACAGATACTAATTTACGAGTTGCTTAAAAGGGGCATTTCCTCATACAAAGCTTCTCAATTTCGGGGCAACTTAAATTTATTTTCCTCGTTTTAGTATCAGACCTCGGCAGACATGGTAGACAAACATACCTACGCCGCAATTAGTGCTAGCGATGTCAGAGCAATGAGCGGAATGATGGTCCTATCAGTTGCCTAAGATGGAGGCATCTGAGCGACGTTCATGAGGACAAACCCTCCAACCTTGTTCTAGGGAAATTGTGACAAAGTGTAGTTATACACAATTTTAACCTTTCAATGTAAGCGTGTGAATTACACGGATGAATAATGCGTGTGAATGATACATGTAATCTTGAAAATTCATATGAACAAATCTTGAAAGCCATACATTTTTCGAAAAATTTCCTGATCACTCCGTATTTTGATAAATAATTTTCTTCGAATTACAATGCTACTTTTAATACAGAGCATAAAACAAAAAAATGGAGCGGATTAGACGCAGTTTCAATGACCATGCATGACAACCATCCTGAACTAAAATAGTCATCGAAGCACTATACAAAATATACAAGACATTCCTACCACACGAAGAAAAATTTGCGTAAGCTCATACATGAAAACAGGACCGACAGATGGAAAAGACAGATGGGTAAAACTACCAAACTGAGGCTCGTTCTATAGGCATGGCAACGCCTCCCAGAATGCGTAGCTCGCATAAATCTGACCTCTTAGCACAGCTCCAAAATATGGCAGCGGCCGCACCAGCTTCTCGAGCGAGGTATTTGTGAGTGGCTGCAACGCCTCCAAGCTCGCCGGCAAGATGACCGCACGCATTCTTTCTTCTGCTCGTGCAAGCAAGTTATGGTCGACAGCAAGGAATTGCCTCGTCACTTGCAGAGAAT
>VCRD01003794.1:44470-55300 GCA_006783055.1 Trinorchestia longiramus
GCCTCGCTTGAGCAAAATGCACGGCCGGTGTTCTATAAATGAATATAAATAACAAAGATGGGCTTCCTGCTGCCCAGATTAGCAGGAAACGTTGTACGGGTGTCGCTGTGGGATTACATCACAAGCGTGCGTGTGCAGTTACTGCGTATTTGATTACAAGTCCGATAATATAAATGCTGCCGAGAAAATATTAAATACAAGAACAATAAAATCTCCCCCGTAATACACTTTTGATGAGAACTAAAGCAAATTAAAAATATTTTCAATAGCATTAAGCTTAAGTGTAATAAAGACAATTCAATATTCCATAGTGTAAATTGTAAAAATTTGATTCTACGAATTTGGCGGACCTTCCCATTATTTTTGCAAGCACGAGCAAAAGACATTACAAGATGCAATCAGTTGCAGGAAAATACAATTGGTAAAAACATCTGATAAGAAATTATTAAGAACAGATTTAAATATCCGTGCGTAGTAAAGCACCTAACAAAAACAAGACCATGCAAAACAAGATATACAAATTTCCCTTATTCGTAAAGCACTTATAAATTTGAAGTATTGTGACTACAAACTAAAAAAAATTCATTAGCCTTGTAAGAAGTTTTATGAGGTCAGAAGAAATCAAAATTATCGGAAAATTTTACTCTAAATCATGATCCGTTCTCTCTACCACTGAAGAGAAGTCACTGCTAAGAAACCGAGCAGTTTGTTAATAAAACAATTATTACCATTCGTAGCTCCAAATACGCGGATAAGTAAAGGTACAAGCAGCTGAACTTAGGCATATGGTAAAATTCCCATTTTCTTGATTGTTATACGGGGGGGAAAGTGTACGTTCGTAGGCACCAACACTTTGCATATGTTTGTTCTTTTTCTAGTGTTTTCTTTTTAAATAAAATAAAACATAATATTAAACATCTGCTTACATGGTTCAAGCAAACAAATATTTGTTGAACTACTTCACGCATAATTTTCAAACAAGTTTTGTTCGTATAAATCGAATAAATGAAGTATTTACTCAGTTTACAGACACGAGACACTCGTAAAACAATTAAAGAAGAACTACTCTATGGTAAAAACTGTACCCTACTAACTGATAGTACAAGATAAAATAAAAATAATGAAAAAAATTCCATTTAAAATCGAAACACAAATTTTAAGGAAAAAAATCCAACGATCTTCAGGAAATTTGTCCAGAGTAATTAATACTTTTAACTGGATATATTAAAGTCGAATTTTGGATGATCTTCTACAATGTATACATAATAATAGTTTCACTGGTGAAGAATGCATAAATTAATTGTTGTATTTTTCTTTGATCTTTGAGATTCAGTCAGGGACATTTTTATAGAGTTTAGATACGTAGGTTTTTTTCAAAAATACTTGCACGTATAGTTCTCAGGACACATATGCAAAAATAACTGGAATATAGAGACATCAAAACCAATACTTACCTCGTCGAGAATGTCGTCTTCTGAATCTTCTTCAAGATCGAAGAGCAAGTCGGGATCACCATCGAGGTCGGCCTCTGGTGTGCAAGATCCACTACGCGGCTGCGTTGTCAACACAAAATACGACTCCCCATCCATCATGGACACTCACGAGCCTAAAGGTCAATGCCTCACAAAAATATATACACAAGATATCAAAACTCTTGCGGGTCGCACATTTCAAAGTAGTATTGAGTCGAAAATAAGAAATAAGGATTTTCAAATATAGAGTTCAAATTATGCCCCAG
Organism: Trinorchestia longiramus; assembly: GCA_006783055.1. Taxonomy (NCBI): domain Eukaryota; kingdom Metazoa; phylum Arthropoda; class Malacostraca; order Amphipoda; family Talitridae; genus Trinorchestia; species Trinorchestia longiramus. The sequence continues at coordinate 46,209 of VCRD01003794.1, forward strand.
TAGTCGACTCGAGATAGCATTGATCACGTAAAAATTATTAGGAATCAAAATGACGCAAGAACTCGAGTAACTAAAGGATCAGACTCGATAGTGTAGAGAAGTTAGCTTTAAAACGTCGAAGTTTAGAGTCAACTATTGCAAAATTGGCGGGCTCAAACCACTTCACGGTCATGGTATAAGTTGAGTACCTTTCAACAATTGAACAAAAGGAAATCGATCGTAGAGAAAAAAAGGTTGCAGCGTCCGTTTTTCTTGAAGCTTAACAAACGTGAGTCACTTAAAGGAAGTGCCAGTCACAACACTTTAGGTAATTAAAAGCAACGCCCAGCCCTCCCTAATGACTCAGCCACTAATGCCACTTTCCTCTTTAACGTCCCCAAACAGCTTGGGGAAGAGAGCACACTTTGCCGGCCTCTCTCTTCCCCAAGCAAACTCCCCAACATCCTCCTTTGAACGCACCCAGACGCACACGATCGATTTCTCCCCAACTTCCCCACTGATCCGAACTGGGGGATGGTCGTTTGTTTCCCCCTCCCCAACCCTACACCTGCTCTCGCTCCCTAAGCTTACCTTTCATTGTATAGATGAACCTTTTCCTTTGAAGTAGACATCCAAAATTCACGGTCACATATGAACCTTCAAGCATTTTAAAGACTAGCTTCACAGAACGTGAGTAGCATGAAAAGCGGGTTGGCATATCTTGAAATTGAAGGATGGTGAATACTTCCCAGCCTTTGATGTGCACCATCAAAGTGAATGTCTATGCGCTCAATTTGCTCGTCAGATTTGAGACATGATTAAATGTCAAAAATTTGCACAGTAGCATTTGCCACGTGAAAACAGATTCAAATTAAAGCTAAAATAAATTAAAGCAACGCTTTAAAAACATGCATTGATAAAGCGTACGCCCAAGAAAAATAAAAGTGAATACATGAATGTTTTCTAAGAAAAGTGTCAAAAAAGCCCGGCATTTGAGGCATGCACCACCAAATTCAAGAACGATGCCAAGTCCAAGTGCTCTCAGAGCGAGTTTTGAGATGACCAACCAATTTCGAATGGAATTCAAAAGGATGCAAGTGATGGACGGGACTCTCTGTGACACATCGTAAAAATATTTCTCGCCAGAAACGTAGCATAGATCTACGGATATCAAAAACTAGATATGTAGAATTTGTTAGCTGTTACTTAGAACTGAATGTAGGTAAAAAGGTGAGCTGAATCCGTAGACTGATTGAACGCCAGAACGCGTCAAAGACCACGTGAATTCTTACTTTATTTTCCTTCTACTCGTCAATATATTCAGTGAGGCTCGTTCGATGAACAAAATGAGCGTGCTGACCGGACCGAAAGCCTTAGAACAACTTGTACATCGCATATAATGTAAAAATATTCTAGCCTACTTCTAAAAATAAAAGAAATTTAAGAATTAAAACGATGAAATGGTACAATAATATTCATGAAAAATTTGATCAATAGTAATAATTTTCAGCTATTTTAGAATGAGCAGTAAATATTTTAAAATTGTCTTTTAAGTTGAATGCTTAATGCTGAAAATATCTCGTAAAACATAGTACAGAAAGCTCAAAATTAAGAAATTTAAGCGGTATTAAATCGCTCACACACTCGCCTCGAATACGAAATCTACTATACATGCTCCAAATTGAAAAAATCGTCATTTAATCGCAAAGAAAAGAATATATTTTTCTCAAAAAATGTTTTTGATTCTTAAATAAATGAAGTCTGCCTTAGCACCGTTCTTGGATTTGGAGTAGTACTACATTATCAGATCCTTGAAATCGGCCTCAAAAATACTGAGCAATAGAAGAAATACCGAAAATACTTTCCGCATAACGTAATATCGAAAAAATTATCAAATTTTTGGACTTTTTTTGGACATATAAATTAGAGCTACTAACGATATTAATTAGTAATTTGTAGTAGGCGTTGAATTGTCACAAAGACTGCAAACAGAAATGATCACAAGCTAACAAATGTCATGCAGGTCATGTACACGAGCAGAAACAGATTCGGGTAAAAATTTGCGCCACACTGACACAACCCACCGACAGTGAACGTAGGCCATAAAACATCAAGCAGTGACCTATGTAAATTCACTTTGTTATGCCAGACACTGACACCCGCACGTAAAAAGAAAAACGAGTTTCCGTGGAAAAACGAGTTTCCGTGAAAAAACGAAAAATATAACAAGGAGGAACAGCCTACCACGACGTCTTCACTTTCCAATAACTGAACGCAAGTTCGTAAGAATTCACTACTCATGAAAGTATCCGGAAGGATGCTAATGTCGTTCAAGTGCGGTCAGAGAGCGTGTGGGCGCTGCAGGGCCCTAAATGCACGAGCAGCTGAGAAAGATAATCAGCCGCACCCAGCACAAACGACAGATGCAGGCACCACAGGACCGACGGTGTCGGTCATGTGGGCAAGCAGACCGGCAGTGCGGTACTGCTGTAGCAGCAGCAGCAACTGTGAAACTCTCCACCGTGCCCACTCCTCCCGCCTTCCTCACGCATGAGGGGAATACACATCAGCTCACACTGTCAAATAACATAGCAAATAAATCTCCCGACAGACATTCGTGATACGTGAGCTCAACAGTCATACACAGCGGAGATCCTAATGGCAATAAGTTGGATAAAATACATGCATATAAAGCATAAGACGTCCATTTGATTTCCCAATACACTCGAACTAGAAAGAGGACTCGAGATGTAAAAAAATCCGTTATTAGTAGTGCAAAATGTGAACACGAAGTACCTTTCATACGTATTAACGGCTCAACGTGCTTCAGTAAAGAGCAGATATCATGATTATACGAAACAAAAATGTTTATTTGGAAAACCTTTCAAGGTTTATCCAACGTAAGAAGAACACATAAAACTGGCATAGTTGAAACTATTGTAGCTAACAGAAAACGAGAGTAATCAAGTCATCACCAAACGCTGTTAAAATAACAGATGAAATAAAACTCAACCCCATGCAAAAATCGTAAAATATTGGAAGAAAGAACGAATGATGTGTAAAAATATCTGCAATGCGATGTATAAGCAGATCTGTCTCCGCTATGATGAAACTAAAACTTTTCACGCACCGACAGCAAGGATTACACTAAGTTGAGCAGGAAACTGCCTAATCAACCGATAATCGAAATTGAAACGGAAAGAATGAGCGTTTAAATGTCATCAGGTGAACAACGTCCGATATACGATTGGTAAATTTTACATACATCAAAACTTTTCTAAGTTCTTTCAGCTCCCGAGTCATGTCACCGTAGCACGTCTAACGTTTTTTATATGTTCAATGACTACTTTCGTACGGAGCGATAGTAAGATAGAGCTTTTGGCATAGTACGCATGAGACTTTCCATTCGACATTGATGGACGGTTCTAAAGCTGTAAAATAAAGGGAGTAAATCCTTGCACATACATGAAAATGAAGAATTTCGAGCTCACAGAACAAAACAAGTAAACACTTGCGCAACAGGATGACAATTCGTGTGATGCGCCAAGAAAAAATCAGGTAGGATGAGGGTACGAGTCAGATGATACGCCCAACGGTTGCACTCAAATGGGATACACCACAGAAGAAAATTTAAGAAGCATTTTCGAATAAAAAACAGACAAACAAAAATTTAAAAGCTTTTTTCAGTCACTGTATAGCAGTATTCAGAAGAACAAGTCTCCATAGATCATTTATTGCTTGATAAACTTGGGAAAATTTTAAAGTTAAAAATATGCGACAGACGTTAAATAATACGAAATATTTCAGGTACAAGAAAACCTGAGCTGATAAAAATTCATGATATACTTCAAACCGATATGAAATTCAATTTTTACCTCGAATACATCCCTGCAAAATCACAGATCATGACCAGTTGAAGCGGAACTTCAAGGCAAGACAGTCAAGAGCCAATCCCCACGTTATATGTACAACAATTCGAAGAACCAAGAACACGCATCACAAAAGAGCGTTACCATTTGAGGTGAAAATGATGCATTTTGCCCACGTAGAGGCTGGGGAGCGGCAGACGCATCCAGCACGCAAGGCCAAGGTCAGCCCGCCGAGCACGCAAGCTCGCCCGATAGACGGCGAGATCGATACCAAGCAAGCAAAGAGCAGTCAGCCTAACTGAATCCAAAAACTTTATTTCCCACATCAGGAGAATCCAGAAAATAACACTGTACGCAACGAAACAGTTCAATGGCAATAGGGACCAAACCAAGACTGCTATTGTTAAGTAGTATAAGAGAGCGTTCGCTGTCGGGAAACGTTTAGGTGTAATACTCGTACTTAGAGCCCTCGCATAAAACGATTCTTTGCACTATTTTAAGGGGCGTTTCTCAATATTCAATGAAATATACATAGGTGTACTATTACTATCTACTTGAAAGTAAATAAATATTACACAAAATAGCAAAGATTCACTAGCTGTAGCGCAGTAAAATACTTCTAACACTTAACACCAAAAACTAATGAACTCAGTCAAGGCTATACGTAAATAGGACGCTGTAAAACACAACAGTGTGATCCAAATAAAAAATAAAAAGATCTCTCTAGACTGTGACAACTGCATCTGCAGATGCTAAAAACAGGGCAGTGTTTTGTTACGATGCAACACACCAACCCTAGCCGAGTATAGCTCGTTGGGAGTTGGCTCATAATTTTCTTTCGTGAGTACGGCACCAAGTTGAACATAATTCTACTTCAAATGAATACAAATTTATACTTGAGCTATACAAGTAATCAATGAATGAGCACAGGGTACAAAGAAAAAATATATTAATGTACTTCTATTGTTTCACCAAACATTCACGTTGAACGATTAGCAGTAGGGACAAAATGTTTGAAATTTAATTAAAAACAACCTATCTGGCTACTTATGAATGTAAATTGTCATATCATATACTTTGAGGCACTGCTTTTAAGAAAAAAGCAACTGACTAACCGATCTCTTTCCTAGGTCAGCTCCAACGCCCAAAACGTGAACAACCTTTAGGGCACTTTGAAAAATTAAACATTGTTCCGTAATCGATTCACAATTCACGCTCTAGTGATGTAATCGCTATCATTTTATCGTAAGAGGAGATTTTAATACGACCTAGAAGAAGCTACATATGTTCAAGAACTTCAACCACTGTTCACTTTATGCAGGTATAACTATACCAAAGTCAAAGATCAATTCCTAGTTCGTTCGAATAATCCACTGTAATTTTCAAGAAGAAAACAGGCTTTTCAATATGAAACAGGAACTTTCAATGAACTGAATTTATCCATTAAATGTAGTCCAGCGCGAAGGAAAGAGGAACCAGAAAATTAGTCTCACTGCCATCAAAAGACGCGTTAAGCCCAAGACAAGGTGCAGCGTGGGAGCGAGGTCCGCTTCAATGCATGGGAGCATCTGCACATCACTGAATAGGATATCGCCTTTCGGGTGCTGCGCAACCCAAGCCACGCTAGCTAACACTTCGCGCTTGCACAACGCAAAAGTACAGGGACAATACACAACTATTTTTCCAAGTTCAGGCTAGACTATGGCGAAAACAATCGTCACCCTAACGGCCTAGCCCATAAGCTACGGTTTGAAGTTGTAGAATGGTGAATGGTAATGGTCGAAAAAGTTAACTAAGATTAAGTACATATTTTATGTACATTGGATTAAAAATATAATGAATACAATGAAGACAAAACCAAATAACAAAAATAAAAAACTACAGATGTATCACTGCCTATTTTCAAAGCGTACGCTCCTCCCGAGAGATTTCGATTTTAACACGCAAAGATATTTTCATACATTGATATCGATGTTGTCCGCACATGACTATACAAATTTACATTTAACAATGTTCAGATAGATCACAAGCACAACGCACACTATGAGGCGAGATATTTGAAAGCGGAGAACGCAAACTATTCCCCGTCCAATATCTACGGCCAGCATGTTCGGTGACTTTCATTACAAGGTCTCGCTGAGTAGAATCCACATACTGCCAAGCACATGCAGTATGACGACGCGTGAGGACTGCATTACATCTGACTGAGCTTTGGCAATGCGCAATAATAATACAATATACTCTGCTTTCCAATTGAAGCATTATGAGTAATGTAACAAAATCTAGTGAAACACTGAATTTCTTTCAACTCGAACAAATTTGTAGCAGAAGTACAGAAATACAATATCAATAATCCGTTATTTGCTATAAACCAATAGTAAAATTGAGCTTACAAAAGTTCACGAAAAGAAATGCAATTCCTGTAATCAACTTAACTCCCAATGGAAAAGGAAAAAGAATGGGAAATATGTGCGACAACTAAGCCACGTTCGCAACAGGTTTTCCCACTCGATTTCGTGAGCAGATAGGACCACCTTTAGAGTTGAATATTACGTCTCTAAGGAACAGTATAATCGACATTTATGGCAGGAATGCGATACACTCATTGTACGGGGTAAAACCGTATGAACATATATATTAATATTCAGAACTTAATTTTTACGCAGTTGATAATAATCATTAGTTCTGAACGAAGGTTTTCAGCGAATAAAAATTAATTTATAAAGTCTACAACAATGAAAACTCAAAAACGAAGGCAAAAACTATAGAAAGTTTCTGGAAATGTGAAAAATGAGTGCTTGAAGGCACAAGACCTGACAAGCGTTCTAAACAGTCGCAATGAGAAATACAACAAAACAATATTTCATGAGCAGCGGCAGCCAGTAAGCGGCGTACAAGCCATACGCGTTCCTACTCAGAGATAAAGTTCATGGAGAAGCACTGAGCCAAACGAGTAATGTTATTCGTACTCTGTTTTCTTCAGAGCCAACAGAAAAGAACTAGATTCAAACTTAATGAAAACTGACAGGTAGAAAGTTCTTATGAATGAAGGAAACAGTTTGAAAAAATAATAAAAATAAAATAAAATGTCAAGTTTACCCATTTCTCTTCTACTCGCTGGAAATACATTGAAATTCAAAACATTTGCATTAATACGAATACCATCATCTAGTGATTTATACTTTTTAAGGAAAACAATGTAGAAGATAAAATTATATTTATCCCTCAAATTCTTTCTTCCCTCAAATCCATGAATCACGCAATTTCAGATAATATAGTTACTCAATACTAATTAGGAGCCAATGCCTATACGTGGCAGAATACGACATGAAATTAAATCTCTTAAGACGAGAAGAAACAGTCTCGATGAACGTACGACGGAACCTTGCCAAAAGCAACAGAGCGAGAAAGCAGATGCACAAAGTCGTCTTCATAGCGGGCAACAGCAGCACACGGAAGGGAGCTTTCATAATCAGTTTGTTTGGAACGAATGGGGGAAGTCGGACCTTACAGTAACTATAGCATTTCAGTGTCCATTGATTGATGGCAGAACAGAGGAGCAGACAAACACAGGTTCGAAGAGAGCCGCAACAGCTGTCGTGGTGTTTGAGAGGGAACACAGGCGAGCAAACGAGCGGAAAAAAGTCTACAGAACACCTGAGGTACAAACTGACAATTATTGCTTGATGGAAAAACCGTGAAAATCGGCGATTGCCGGTTTTGAGGTAACAGTAAACATAATAAATAAAGCCAAAGTATCCGAGGTCCGTGTTTTCCTTCCGCAGTCTCCGACTCGGGAGAGCGGATACCTACACGAAAGAAACAAACCCTTTATGAAAACACATTGACGGCATGAAAAAATCTACGATTCAGGTGCTTAACACGAGTAAAAAAAACTCGCCTCGGATCTTTACTAACGTTTCAAAGCGCCCATAATTTAATATTACAGAAATACCTTCAACACGTAAAAACTTTTCAATACGAATGGATAATTACTTAATCCAATGTTCACTTCAATCCTCATTCATTTAAATGTGAAGAATCTTGAGGCAGTACTTTTAATATCCTGGAGCATCATTTGTGGTCGCTATCGATATATGTGAAATTTATAATTATGATTTTCTTCCTTGATTTTGTGATTTCATAACTCGACTGGGAATTTTTAAAACAAACTGCATGTCAGACTGCATCGTATAATAACGGATCCACTTGAAAGAGAACTTTTTTCAACCTTATGCAATAGATTTACCGTGCACTATTCAGTCGAAAGTGGATCAATATAAAACTGTTGTTTGTATTACACTGCATCAACCAAAATTATAAACGTTATTTGAGCTTAACTGATAAGTGATGTATCGAGTCTACCTTATACAGACCTTTGAATTTATCAGAACATGTATGAATGGCTCTCTAAATTACCTCTTTGCATTTAAAATTTTTTAACGTACGAGACGTTTGAATTTAAGTGATACGCTTGAACCATTTAGAGCACGGTTAAGATTTAAAATTCCAAATCATTTAGATACATAAGCAAGTTATCGAATTGGCCGCTAGGCTGATTTACGATGTCGTTAAAGAAATCACGTTACGATGCACTGAGATACCTCAAAAATTGTTTATGTATTTGCCGCGAAAGAGATCAGATTTTCAGTACTATACTGAGGCTTTTTATGTTCAAGGTTATTACAGTAATGTTGCCTCTGCTCCTGCAGGGTTAAGGTCTGATACTTCCCATTATAAAGGTAGATACACAGGAGTTTGGGCTTCTTTTTCATGATACAAGTACCCCATTGGTTTCAAACTCAGTTAATATAAAGTTAAAGTTAATTTAGTTCACGTGAACCATGCGGTCAAGTTGATTTTTCGTACGCTGCTCTCATCCCTAAAATTATTATTGACAATTATTCAAACAATGTATCACAGGGATAGGTTTCTCACTTCAGTTTGGTCAACAAAGAACAATACAACGGTTGCTACTCAACCAAATAGAAACAATGACGAAAAAAAATCTCGAAAGCATTACAATGTATTTTAGACAAGCAGTCAATTATTGTCTGCTGTGCTAAATTTTTCTTCGCGTGCTTATTTCTTCATTTCGATTGCACAAAATATTGTCTCTTCCGTACACGCAACTACCAATTTTTTCCCCGCACGGGCTTGCGCTGCTTCATTGACAATAAAAAATATAAGAATTGAAAACAATTAAAAACAGCTACGTGTTAACAGTACGAACAGCTTGATTTA
>VCRD01003795.1:0-20400 GCA_006783055.1 Trinorchestia longiramus
CGTAAGGACTTCCATCAAGTAGCACAACCGAGTTACTGCAGCTGCCAGCAAAGCTTAATTCCCTCTCAGCAATCATTCTCACTCTTGGATTGCAAATGAAAAGTCCATTACTACACACCTGCGTACAACACACTGTAGCTTTTATAGTTCATGAATAAGGAAAGAGCTTTGTAAAACGCATGTAGGCTCAGATCTGTTTACAATCACCGAGAAGCTGCAGATTTTTAGCCAGATTGAGAGAGCTAACGGTAAATGATTATAGAATTCGTCACAGCGACAAAGAGAAGCTATTCACTGCAACGGAAAACAAGTTTCATGAGTAAGGACATTTGTTGCTCACGATTCTTAAAATCCGGTAGTCATGAATCACTATGAGCAAGATGTGTTTGAGAGTTCATTTCTTCTGTCGTTGTAGCAAGAAAATAAATGTCATTTTCACAGATATCGCTGCAGAAAATTTACGTAGAAGGAAGAATTCAGCTCTAAGGAGTTGATTCTATTGATCTATGAAGTCCTGTGATCCGACTCTGCTTTACTTATGTCAGAAAGAGACTTGAATTGAAGCACATGCATCTGGAATGTTACAAAGATCAATGGCACAAATGCGTTTATGTATTGTGAGATATTCATAGTCTCTCAAGATAAATGTACCGACTATTTTACCAAAATTATAGACCTAAATTAAAGTTTTATCCTGCTCCATTTAATTCCCTGAAATTAAATGTCACTGTCTTCAGTTTAATTGGCATCCAAAATAAAAATAAATACATGAGTAATGAACGGTAAATGAGCGAGTACATTTTTGGGACATTGAATTGTTTCTAAAACAATTTCAATTGAGTGATAATTACCAAGTCCATATATATTGTCTTTAAAATAAGTTATTTTTGAAGGAAACGTTGAAGATATTTTGCATTTTACTCAAAGGATCTACAAGTTAATGGCCTTTTGATGAATAAAAGAATTCATACTATTTTCTTCTGTAACATTTCTTGACTGGAATGTCAAAGTAACACAGTAGAAAATTATCTCACTATAAGATTTCAAAGAGCATGAAAGGCTCAACTCATAAATTTCAATAAAAGAAAATTTATTAATTAACCTAACTGTAACGAAATAAAATAAACAAACTTCATCACCATGTAAGCCATATTGAACTTGGTAGTAGCTTATAAGCTACTACCAATTTTTAATATATTAATCTATATATAATGCACACTTGTTAAAAATTCGAATCAAATGTCCAGTTCCATGAAATAAACTACTCTCCTGGCTAGCCTTGATTAAAAATAAACGAGATCATCCTGAACTTCTCTCACCATCAAGCCACCACACAATTACGTGCATATCCTTTGTTTTTCAGGATGTTGACCAATCGTGACACAATGGTTGCATGAGAGATATGCTATCACTTATACCGATCGCAAACTCTTTAAAGTCCTAATTTGTTGTTTATTTTAAGTTTCTTTTACAATACAAAAAGCTTGGTGACACTTTTCAACAGCGTAACACGTTGCCTCCGATTGCCTGGCCGGTGTAAATCTTCACTTTGTACGCATAGGCACTAGAAGGATCTGGAAAAAATTACAGAACCTAACCTAAGTGGTCCACATACGTACCACTTCGGATTCAACGTGTTAAATTTGAGGTTTTCGGTGGTTCTGTTACTGTATCATCTACATTAGCTTGTAGGAGCATACATAGTCCGTACCCCTTCAAAGGCAAAGTGTTCGTCAGTTCCATCATTATCAGCGGCAACGCACACATCGTTGGCCAGCGCATTCGCCTCGTTTTAAATGCAAGCTTTTGACAATTGCCTCGTAAAAGTTATCTAATAACTGCAGGTCCTGTCATTCATCAAGAGAGACGAAGTGCCCCCGCCTGTCACTGAAGCTAAAATTCTGGACAAACGAGCGCAACCGAAACAGCCAAAGAGGAAGCATTGTTGTTCAAAACACAAGCATGAGATCGCGGTCGCTGACTATGGAATTAAGTGATCACAGTCAGATTTATTTCAGAGCAACGATGATTTACGCTCTGCAGGTCCCGGTTTTTAATTGTTCACAGTTGGCTGCCATCCAATCTAACTGCATCGCTAGTTCGCAAACAGAATATTTATATTTTTTAAGAATTACGAATTTATCCGAAATGATTCACCTTATGCATTCAATAGAATGAATTTTTAAACTAAAATTTATAAAAAGTTTACAAAGAAACATTCAAAGCCTTGGGCAACTTGTGCTCAGAACTAATTAAGTTCTGAGCACTTAATTAGTTATAAGCAAACTCTGTTATACATTTCGAGTGTTTCCACAGAAGTTGTAAGCTCATTGAGTTAATGGAAAAAGCAAGAAGACGACGACAAAAACTTCATGAACCAGCGTGACTAAAATTCAACAAAGAAAGCAAACATAAATAATTGATATTTGAGTCATGAGCGCTGTAGGCAATAGAATCCATCAAACGAATCGAAATTGATTTTCTCGAACAATCTTTATTACTTCGCTGATGCATTCGTACTGACATATGTATATAGTTCACCTTAATTTGTTTTCAGTTTCTGTGCACGGAATATACGAGTATTTGACACTAGTTTTTTCTTTACATAGTTTTAAAACTATCAATTTTGGGTAAAATGCCTCGTAAAAACTTTATCCGGCGCGGAGTGGAAGAGAGGTAAAAGAGATGGACAAAGGAGAATGAAATTAACAAAGAAAAACATAGAGAAAATGAAGAAAAAACATAAAAGAAGAGAGAGACTTCCTAATGTAAATGAGGAATATTGGAAAAGAAGGAAATGTTTCACAGTCATTCACGCAGACTTCAATAATTCAACATAAAGAACTGGCGCTCAGTGTTTGCTATACATGCACGAGCGAGGAGGCCTGAAACAGCACTGCAACGGTGACTTCAAAGTTGTAGTAACAAGAAGCTCCTCTCTCACGCCAGAATTCAATCACAATGTTTTGGAGGACCTCACTAGGGTCTCAGACTGAACTTTGAAAAAGTACGTGCAACTGCTGGTTCCAGTTGCGACGCTCTGGGAGGAGACAGTCATCAGGAGAACACACGTACTCCAAGATTCTGCTCCGAGTTTCTTCTTAGGAAGAGCTAAAATTGAGTCTCGAAGAACGGCATGATTTTACTAATCCTATTATCTGGCGTCCAAACTTTCTAAATTGTACTCCACTTGACTATTTTGAGTGGGACGCGGTAGAAAAAGACGCTTACCGTACCGCTTACAAAACGAAGACTAAGCTGGAGAATCCTTTCAGGCGTCTTGCAAAAGATGCTGTACACCAGTGTTTCTCAAAGTTTTTTCAATCACCGCCCCCTTAGGACACTATTTGATTTTCCACGGCCCCATAATGATTATATCACTGTAAATTATAAAGTAATATACGCCCCCCATTCAAGACGTACCCGTCCCCTTGCATTTCCTCAACGCCCCTAGGAAACGGACCACTTTGAGAAACACTGTTGTAGACATTTCATGCAGCGTGTTCAGGTGGTCATGGTTGAGGCAGAACGAAGCCTCTTTCAGTAAAACTTCGTCGGACAGACGCAGAATTTGTCAGCGTATTTTAAACTTGTGGAATACTTTCAGCCTAGCTTTGTATACTTGAAGGCCAAAACTATAAAATTTATCTCAAACAAATAGAAATATGAAATTTTGCACACACGTTATCCATATTGGCTCGAAAAACGTACAACTTATAATGTATAAATGAGGGAAAGATTCTCGTTCTGAAAAACGAATAGGCTTCCATAAATAGAAAACCCATTTCAGGACTTTTTTAACGTTAAAATTAAGCTCTAATGGCTCAGTATAATCACAATATTTTATTGTATGACCATATTCGACTGATGTAAATCGAGAGCAGTTTAATAAAAATAAAATTTTCGGAGAACATGGCTACTAAAGTTTCTTGCTCTTGCAGCAGTGCCATGGTAACACGAAGTAGCTCTCGCGCAACACTTTTACAACACGTTCTTCATATGCAAATCCCTCGCCCCTGAGGCAGCATACAGGCTAGTACATCCTTGTCGTGAAAATGCATCCTCGCATCGACTTGTGATTACAAGAAACAATGCATTACGACTATGGAAAGGTATTTTTTCAACTGAGTAGAGTAGCCGTTTATGCGAGATGTACAAAATTACAGAAGACGCTTCTCAGTACTCACGGTCCTAACTGTCGCTGTTATTACGTTCAAGTGCAAGGCAGATTCATTTTCAAAGTTGGCCCTCTTACATTATTACTAAAGAGCGGGCTTACGGGCAATTATTTCGATTAAATGGATCAAAATTTAATCTTTTACACCCGTGAGTCAATTACTACGACGGCGTACTGACATTTCTACTCATTGGGTCACAAGGAAGGCAGTAACATATTAAAAAACATAGTAATGAATATAAATCCATTTGTTACACATAAAATTGAAACATGCACGATAAATAAAGCCCATACCTTTTTCATTATGCAGCCTTTTATCTATTCATTTCATATTATCCGTACAACAAACTACAGAAGTTTCGACTCGTTACCCTGAATTTTCAAATGGAATAAAAACAACTGATTTTCCATCCCTGAAGAGAAAATGTAACCACCGACCTCGATCGAAATGCACTCAATTTTACATACTTTTACTGCATGGGACGAGCTCCTCCTTCCAATCTCATATTCACGGCAACCATTTTATGTTCTTCCTAACACTTGTACATTTACCAAACTTTTGGGGCCTACGAGCTATGAGATCGAAAACGCACAACAAGAATGTTAAACTTCTTATCACGCAGGGAATGCTTTTCAGAACAATGACATTTTAGACGAAGTGGAGGTTGTGTTACAGGAGTTTAACATCTCACGGAGGCCCAAGCATTGCTGAAAGTTTAATTATGAACTCAGGTGGCTCGGAAAACACACGAAAAATTGTCAAAATTGTATTGCACGTGTGGAAAAATAAGCAAGCAAAAGAAAAAGAAACGTTTTCACTAAAAATTGAGAAGAAATATATTGATGGTCCTTTCATCGGAAAAACACGCTTGTTTACGTCTTTTGTACTGTAGGCCTAATTTCAAACAAAAACGATGCAAGTAGATAAAAATTTTCACATTTCCTCACTCAAGTATATTTTCATACTATGCCATTCAAAAGAAAGTTTCTTAATTATTGCAAGGTTCATGCTCTACTTCTTGCAAGGTTTACGCTCAGTTCGTGTAAGTTCACGTTCTATTTCATGTAAAGTTCACGCTTCATCTTGCATAAAACTTGTGTTTTATTCCGTAACTACCTTACGTACTGTTCCATTAAAAATATTTCAGCTAGCAAAAAATGACTACGTTTGACTAGTTGGCAAGTGCGTCTTCCATTTCAAATAAGACACTCATAGAAGCAAACAACCTGAGGTACAGATCTCTCACAGGCACCAAATAACGTAGTCATGGACTGCATAAGAGATCACAGTTGAGACAACAAAAAATATGAAGAAGACCACTAAAGGCATTGCCGAAAAACGTAGATTTTTCTACAGTAACTCTACTGCAAATTATAACTTCTTACGTTTACATTTTCAGGTACGCCTGACTGGAGTGAATTTTATAGCGTAAGATCTGCGTTGACGCTTTGACTGACCAGCTCCACCATCCACGCTGTACCCCGATGAGAAGCGCCGAGGTTTATTGCTAATTAAGAATTTGTTTATTAATTCCCATATAAAATAGTAAACAAGCAGCAGCAACAGAAGCTCGTTATTCTCCATTAATGGTTCTCTTCCACACAAAAGCAAGATAATGAAAAAATAGCCATGATGACCCTATCGGCAACAATCGATAGTTATCGTTTTTTGTCGATGTGGAACCCGGATATGAACAAATTAAAAGCTTAAATGTTTTTATCTTGGATGTTTATATATATCTTAGAAAAAAGACCAAAATACTTACAAAAAATCTAGAACAAAAACGAAAAACTTAACGTAATTATCGTTCAAAAATCTTAGTACACACATCAAATTCATTGTTTAGTCTTTCTCTTTACCCATGAAAAATATTTTCAAGTAAAATAATTTTTTTTCATCTTCAAAGTTTGAGGTTTTAACATGCGGATGATCCCCTACGTAAACATGAGCATACTGAAGTATTCATAAGAGAAAGGGCTCCAGTTGGCCCTGATTATGTCTTTGACGAGGGAGAACAAGCATTCCACCGCGGCGCTGCTCGCTGTGTTGTGTAGCAGTAGGAGGTTAGTGAGGAATTATTGAGGACCTTCTCACTGATGAAGGCAGGGTCTACCATAATCTATGTCTCCTTGTCTTGCAGCCACACCTTCACAACTTGAGCAGCATTACACTTAATGATCTGTGATGATCCCAAGTGTCATCATCCTCATTACAAATGTTGGCGAAACAATGCTCCATAGCCATGATGTTGCTGCTTACTTTTAATTCAGTACGCAGTGAGAATTTCTCCACAATCGTCTCCACCAAAGACGACTTCTGACCTCTTAACCACTCATATAAAATTAATAAAACAAAATTTTCTACGTGAGGTGAAACTTGCCTTCCTCTGTGGGGACGTGAGCAGCGAATCACGTCTCCTTGAACATTAAATATCCGAAATATTTTTTCTACATCACCTTCAAATTAAAATGGTGCAGTATATGCCAGGATTTCCATAGTGAGAGAGAAGTATCGAAAATAAGTTCCATCAGCCTGAAGTACAGCAGTTACAGAAAGAAAGAACATTGTACTACATGCACTCAAACATCGTTAACAGCAATAGTTAGCCATTCAACTGTGCAATTCATCTGTACAAACAACACTCTGATATTGTCAGTACAACACTAACACCCATCAATCGCTAACCATAAAAATAGCAGGCCACTGTAACAGCACGAGCAACATAAAAAGAAAGCAAAAAACAAGACTACGATAGAAGCTGTGTCGCTTGTAATGATGACGTTCTCATTAACATGCAGATTGCAGGGACGCTTGGATGCTGCAGACGCTATGCGCCGGGCAAATGAAGCGTTGGAGGACCACCGCGTCGCCGACATGAGCATCAACTTACAATTTGATCGAGACGAGTCCGTCCAGCAGAGCGACAATGTACGTATGCGACATTTCAAGGAACATAAAAATGGATTCTGACGAAAGCCCTTCAGAAAAGACTGATGCAAATTGGTTCGCGAGATTAATTCAGTCGTTCACACCCCTACAGCATTTGATACCTCCAGTGCTCGATGTGGAAGATCCACGCAATAAGTCTATTTCATTGTTCAAATTTAAATGACAACTGATCAATCTTACTCTCGCTTAGAAACTGATTTTCAAACCGAAAGATTGAAAAACTATCGCCAGGAATCAGAGAAGGTTATCGAATGTTTATTTTGCTTCGGCTTGCATAAAATTTCACGAATAATGTATTTAACAAGTTAGTGTTTCATTGAGAATGTCCTGTGCAACAACTCAATGCATTTCACGTTCGTCAACAGCAACTCACAATGGGAAATCTAAGCATCAGTGTAATTCAATTTTCTGGTCACCGAGGTACGCTAAAAGACAACTTATTCAGCTTCCCTGAGAAGTTGCTGAAAACGTTGCATTTCATTAAATACATCAGTGATCTTCTTAACAACGATTCAATTGCAGTTGATTTAACTGTATGCTCATTATAAACAATTATCTCCCCAAACTTAGCCACATAAATTAACAAATAAATGCATGTTAGTAACGATTTGCACGATTAAGGACTCAATTACCGTAGTGAAAACCAATGCGATGAAATTAATGCTCCAATTATTGGTTCACAACCATTACAGCAAATTCACGACCATTACAGCACACTTCAATTAAGATGACGTTGATGAGCTTTCGAGTATCTCGTATGACTTAATAAGGTAAATACAAAGCAAGATACACAGGAATCCTAAAAAAAGACAAGGATGCTTTACAACAATTATTTTACAAGTTAGTATTTGCATGGAAGTTTTTAGGGAGTCACAACGCTCAATGTGCTTGGCAAAAAAACTCATCCAAGAAGACAGGAACTTAATTACTAAAAATTCCTATTTTCCACTGTTTCCAGCCTTAATTGGTCGTAACTAACACATCTGAACCCCAAAATATCATTGAAATTTTAGCTTTTCTAGTATATGAAACATTTTAATTTTAGCGCATTAATTTATGTGAAGTTAAAAAATTAAACGTATGAGAGTTTTTTAACCTTTGGAAAATCTCTGCGACTTCGAATGCAGCCAATTACAATAATATGACGCTTGATTTTTATCTAATCAATCAAAAACTATGACTGACTGGAAAAACGCTTCGCTTTTAAAAATCATTGTTAATATTGCTTTTCATGGCAAATTGGCGCTCGAGGCTGAATCTAAACAAGTGAAAGCCCCTACGTCCCACTCATCCTATGATAATTAAATATTCATAGCGAAGTCCGTAGACTTTAAACCTGCTTGGTAAATTTGAGAAGAAAGCACTGCTGGAAATACGAAAGGAATGCAGAGGTAGTGTAATTTTTTACGCGAACGTACAGGCAAAATATACGAGTAAAGTTCAAGCCCTGAATTTTATATTTATCAGTGAAAAGCTAAGCTAAAAGCTTC
Organism: Trinorchestia longiramus; assembly: GCA_006783055.1. NCBI lineage: Eukaryota > Metazoa > Arthropoda > Malacostraca > Amphipoda > Talitridae > Trinorchestia > Trinorchestia longiramus. The sequence continues at coordinate 8,618 of VCRD01003795.1, forward strand.
CAACTCATGAAAATTACTCTGAATATGAAAGTTCTAAAAACAGTGGTGTGGAAATAGAAGACCGGTTTAAGTGAATTACTTTCCGAGCTGTAAGTACATTTCTAACTCTGCAATGTTAATAAAAAATATGAATCTCAATGTTTAGTTTTTTCAAGCACTGTGACCTTTGCAGATCTCAATTTTAAAATACAAAAGAATTTTTATGATATTTGAATAGGTATACAGTTTACTGCGTGAAATCATTCCATAGCGAAATAGGATGGAGTGTTACCACCATTTTTACACTCAAGATTTTATCCACAACTCTTACTCAATCTAAGTGATTTCACAAGTAAAATACAGTCAAGATTTATTTCAATTTCATTATGAAGGCGCCAATATTGAAGCATCGATTGACGCACTATGATTGGCAAAGCTCTGCTCAATCATCAGCGGGTGGGCAAAAGTTTATTAGCAAAACGAAATATGAACTGAAAACACGAAGAGAAACAAATACCTTCATTTCAGTAGATTCGCAAGCTCAGCTAGAGAGAAACACTAAAACACAGTAAAATAAAGATCTGGTTTTCTCGAAAACTAAGCCCACACGTTTGCAGAACGATAATTTTTCAGTGCTGATACGTTCTGTGTAGATACAACGCTAGAAAAGAGTTCAGGAATCTTACATGCTCGTGCAGTATGACTCCGTCACAAAAAATAAATAAATGCAATGATGAATGACTCTCGGCGCATGAAAAAATAATGTAAAAAATACAACAAAATTAGAAATTAGTTTTACGATGCAAATACATGATGTATTAGATGATTCTTTATGCACAAATGCTGTTCATGCATTTAAAAATGCACTTACAAATTTCTTGTTTCACAGGAAATAATACGACACTAAAACTTAATGCATGCAAAAGGTACAATACAAATTGTGTCTCCATTAAAACGCAGTAGTTCTCAGCACTTCACGTTTAAACTTGCAACGCACATTGAGCTGTAGGAATTTGAATGCATAATGCAGCTCGTCCTCAAAATGTTTTGTCGTAAAAAACCAACAAGGAATTTCCATTACAAACTTGCTTTCAGGAGTTATATTCCGTTTACAAGTTCGAAAAGTGTTTGAATAAAAATTATTCCTTCAATTCATTTAGAAACCAATAGACGCAAATAAAGAGTTCTGTACTCGACACTGCTCTCATGGCAAGTGCAATTTCGTCGCTATTTCATTACCTTTTTATTAAATTCATATAAAAGTCAATCGAAATTCATGAGCTGACGTTATTTATATTGATCAAGATCATCTGAAAATCACTTCACAATTTGTTTACCCAGTCGTTTAAGTGAAATCCTCGATCGCGTGAAAATAAAACATTTTAAGCAATTACCTAACCATTAAACACACTACTCAACGTACACATCAAACAACATAATGCAACTATTCAGTCGAGTTAAACAAAACCGTCAAGGGAACATCGATCCGCCCCCTCACTTTTACGGACCATTTAAGGACAGTAAAACCCAAAGCACACACACGAGGCATTACCATATTCTCGTAAAAGTCCAGCCTTCCTTCGACGTGATGCTTTTTAGAAGAGCTCAGGTCTCCTGAGCGCAGTTTGTTAATGACATGGAGACTCACTGGTTCTCACCTACGATGCTCTACCGTCAACTTGAGGGAGATCTAACTTTTCATGATCAGTAATGAATTTGGTTGTGCTGTCTGAATAGTCAATAGAAAATAAGTTGAGAAGAAGTTAATCGAAGAAAACATAGGATTTCCTTGCTTTAAAATCATTGCTTTTACGATGTGAAACGATTAAAAATTCAAGCTTGGGAATAGAAATATTCACGCTCATCAATAATTTATACACAGACGTGGGCATGTGAGAAACAATGTTCAAGTTTATGTCCATTCAAATGACATTGGTCACTGGTTTCCCTTTTTAAAACTGAAGACCAAATCAAACTACCTCCTGTTGACAAGGATCACTGTATATTCCGGCCATATCGAAAATATGCAGTCAGCTCTGATTTCCTATCCTACGAAGATATAAAAAGGGAGAGAATTCAGCGTAAAGAAACAAAAATGGTTAATGAACCCCTCAATCTTAGCTATGAAGGGCGTCTACAGGAACTTGAACTCATCTCTTTAGAACATAATCACTAAGAGAACAGCTGTTCAAGAGCTATAAATACCTTAACGGCTTTAACTATCTTACCCTAAAAAGACTTTTCGACAGAGACTATAAAGTGCAAACCAGAAAAACTACCAAAAGATAATAATAAGAAACTTCAAGATATCCCAAGCTTTAAACTTTCTTCCAGTTAAAATTGCTGGAACATTGGACCAGTTGCTCGGAAATATAGTTTCTGCTTGAACAGTAAACATTCAAAAAACCGTCCTGACTAATATTAGACAAGGAACCCCCAGTTCTATAAGGTACTGGTTCCATATCCTTCGTAACTATTTCGTAATTCGTTATTTTCGTAACTCCTAAGGCTTGTGTACGATTATAGCGCGTGTGCATGACTGAACTTTGATGTCAACTTCAGAATGTGTGCGTAATTAATGTGCCATTGCGTGACTGAAATGTGTGTGCATGAAGTGCCTGAGCGTGATTGATACCTGAACTTCAGACGGCATGGGACTTGGGTAGCACTCCAAAAAATGAACCAACTTGTTCTTGTTGCCACATTCTATTCTATTTTATTATATTTCATTTATCACAAAGAGAATTTGTGACATTCAACAGCCGTTGAAGTTTAATTCCAAGACTTCCAATGACGACTGCGTCAAGATCAGGATATCCTGCAGGATCACGGTGACTAGTATAATGAAGTTAATTCAGAATTTTGAGTCAATACCTTTAGCCTAAATTTACATCCGGATGAACAAGTTGCCCTATAATTACAAGTTAACTACAAACCTTGAATGTTAATTAGGAAATTTGAAATACGAGGCTGCGATATCAAAGATTCAGGAGCTCGCCAAATTGCAAGACCCCCGTGTAAAAACAACAGCTTCAGAAAGCACTTCTGTTTCTTGTTAAGCCTATTAACGTATAATAGCAATTACGAATAAGCTTAGCTAGATTCCCTCTTCTGTTGCATCTACACGTGGAGAAAAGCTGCAGCATCATTTCTAGACTACAAATTTCTTGCTTCACAGGAAATAATACGACACTAAAACTTAATGCATGCAAAAGGTACAATACAAATTGTGTCTCCATTAAAACGCAGTAGTTCTCAGCACTTCACGTTTAAACTTGCAACGCACATTGAGCTGTAGGAATTTGAATGCATAATGCAGCTCGTCCTCAAAATGTTTTGTCGTAAAATCCAACAAGAAATTTCTATAACAAAATAGCATTTTCAATGTAAACAGTGGTGCGTTGACACCCAGACAGTGGTGCATTGACATTCAGACAGTAGTGCATTGACACCCAGACAGTGGTGCGTTGACACCCAGACAGTGGTGCGTTGACACCCAGACAGTGGTGCATTGACACCCAGACAGTGGTGCGTTGACATCCAGACAGTAGTGCATTGACATTCAGACAGTAGTGCGTTGACACCCAGACACTGGTGCATTGACATTCAGACAGTGGTGCATTGACATCCAGACAGTGGTGCGTTGACACCCAGACAGCGGTGTTTTGAGATCCATACAGTAAGTGCATTGATATCCACAAATGGGTGTGTTGATATTCACTCAGTGGTACGTGAATATGCAGGCAATGGTGCGTTAGTAGTAAATTAATGGGTAATGTAACCGCTCATGGGCAGCTCATGATTTTTCAAATTTACAATAAAAGTGCGGTAATCGCTAGCACAGACAACACAACAGGAGAGCTCAAAAATGTAGCTCAATCCATTGCCAATACCAGAGCAAGAATACATTCAAGCTTTGAAAATGAGCCTTGCAAAGTGTGCACTCGAATTTTTGAAGTAAATTTTAAAATCTAACTTTACTCGCAAGCAAATAATTAATCGAAATTGTAATACATTTTAACAAAATTTTCTATGATTGGGAACTATGTGATAAATAAAAAATACCTTTTACGGTAAAATTCAAGACATGTTTTCCGCAGGAATTCAAAATTTCGGGGGAATCCTAATTAAACAAACAAAAATTAGCAACTGAAAGCGTCCAGATACTTACCGGGAAAACAAGCGATTCTTTGCCCAACTAAATTGATCAAAGTGTTTTTGATCGTGTTTCCTAAGTACCAACACCGAAAAAAGATTGACAAATGTAAAATTTCACAATCATAGCCTCTGTGAGAGAGCTTCATTAGTAACACAATGAAACGGGGGAACTAGTTAATTGTTTCTGACGTACGAGTATATACCTGAGCCACGAAAACTGAAGGGCAGCAAAGTATAAAAACACAATCTTTTATGCATAGCATATTAGAGTACTATTATACTGAGGGCTTAACTACCATATATGCATAAAGAGGATTTCAGATGAACGAAAAATGAGAAAAGGTTTTTAGATGAAATATCAAGTCATTTATCCTGGAGTGGGTATGTACAGAATGCAGGCGGCCAAAGAGAGAAAAAACGAAGTAGAAAAGAGAAAGCTAAGACCAGCCTCACTACAAAACGAAAGTCTTCTGTAACAAGTTTTGCTGATTCTACAATGGGAAGTTATTGAAACCACAGAAGAACACTAATTCCTTTACATTAACATGGTACACTAACGAGAACAGGTATTATGTACATAACCCAAACAGATATTAAGAAAACTTCACAGCCCCGCACGAGAATTGAGTTTCGTTGATACGTTTCATGATAATTCTCATACGTAAATTCTCTTCCCGAGCAGTCGTTAGTCATAATTAAGCATTCCTAACTTAATAAAAATATCAAAACCTGAAACGAGTGTGCTTGAGACAAGGAAGCAAGCATGCAACGTCGCTCATCTCACGAAAACTACGAAAATGAACAATATGTAGGGCATCCTGAAAATAATATTAATTCCGCGGAGGATTCTCACAAGGGATTATAAAACTAAACATAGAGGAATGTTTAGAAATGGTTAGTATGCTCTTTATTCAGGTATGGAATGCGGGAACACTTCTCGACTCCATCCGTGCGATATTGAAGACCCGTTGCAGTTTTATTAGATTCATAATTACTGTAATAAAAAATCGAACGCAAAGTAAACGAAAGTCATTAAACATAGATACCTACTGTAACTAACAAACTCTTATGTCTTCTGTGATCCCTTTAACTTCAGCGATGAAAATTTTGTTTCTCATGTTATTAATTTAGCTATTAATTTAAAATGAAGACGTTCGAAGCTACAGAGTTTTGCCACATTCATCACGCACTCATGAGACCAGACAACACATCTTTATGGCAGGCCACAAGTCTAGAAAATTAGTGATTTTATTAGCTTTTTCCAGGCCTACGAATGAAGGTTTCTGCAAGCAAATAACTTATCAACAACTCCATTACAAATTTCTTTTACCCTAAATAAATTTGCTACGGTAAAATGATCGCAAAAATTTAGAACAAAATTTCGTGTGCGGAGCAAAGAATTACTTCATTTTCAATCAATAAATCCAATCTAGTGAAATTACCTTTTGACCAGGTTTTCGCCCTCCATTCAGAAATGAACTAGTTTCATAGAATATTTTTGTTTTTACACATCTTTGAAGTCAACAGAGTTAATTAAAAACAAAAATTGCTTTATTTGAAATGAAATCAAAGAGCACATCTGTTGAAGCACATGTTCTTAATGAAGGAAATGTGTATCCAAATTGAACAAATCTAACTATTATATTTCATGGGCATGTTGAAGCTCCACAGCTTTGGAACCGACATTACCATAGTAGATAGGAAAAAGGACACGAAAGAATTTTCATGAATATTGACACTGAAGTGTACTAATAAATATGTTTGAGAGCACCTACAAATGTCCAAAACTGAAAAGATCTTATAAGATTACTGAAAAGTGTCATACAGTGACGTAATGGTACATCAAAAACACACTATTTTCAAAACTTACTATTTTTCAAAATAAAATGCAATTAGCATGTGGAATGTTATCAAGCTACAACTAAATTAGGGTTGAAAGGTATATAATTTCAATTGATAGTGAGAGAATGCATACACAAACGTAGTTATCTGATATATTTCAGCATGTACGGACCATCAGCCTCATGCAGCAGCATCACCACTTTACAGGACAGGAAAATTATAAGAAATAATTGATTATTTCATACCTACGCAATCCGTTGTTTTGTCGCTCAAAGTTCTCTTCTACATACAGGTTATGAATATATTTCACTGAACTGATAATGAAGCTGGACTATGAAACATTTAGTAAACATATGTATTTATAGTATCTCCTTAGTTTGTTTACAGTTCCTAGAAATTTGAACATTCATTGCAGTGCCTCTACGTTCGTACCAAAAGTATCTGATTCCGAAGCAGAAGAATCATAACTTGGAAGCCTGGAGCGAGAATCCTCTTCAACAAACTCGAGACAAGCTTACCTTCATGTCAAGTATGCCCACTTCATGTCAAGAGATGTTGTAGGTAATTAATGCTTAAATGCCTGATAATTCCCTAACACGATGCTGGCACATCGTCAGCTTGAGGTAATGGAAAAAAAAGAAATTGAACTTGAAACCTTAATACACCTTATCGTTTAATTCTTACTCAGATCAATGTGTTGTAACGTCTCGAAGATGGCCTAAGGAAAACACAACTGGGCTAATAGTATCTCTCGCTTTTAGAAGCTTGTAATGGAAATTTCATTACAGAAGACATGTTCGTTCCAATTACCCCAACAGATAAGAGTACTCAGAGTTCGATTACAATAAAAGAGTGCCGTGGAGGTAACAAAATTTTAAACAGTATTTGCAACGTGATTCATAACAGTGCCTTGACACGAGATTGAATATTATTATGTCCACATTTAATATGAATGAAAAAGTTTTAGTTCTTGGCTAAAGAAATTTAGAACTAATAGAAAACTTTAAACACGTGTCCACGATACATTGAAGCATATTTTGTGTCGGTGAAAATATTTTTTTGCAAATATGAAACTGTTCTTGACAGTGGAAAACCGGAACTTCAAGAGAACATTAGAAGAAGTACAGAAGCAACGGCAAAAGTACACAATTACGAATAGAATTCCCCTTGAAGTACATTGATCGCAAATTTGGATATGTTTTGCTTATATGACCACAATTCTAATATTCTTTGACTCTACCTCGTATTGGTAGGATGGTATAGCCAAAAAACACGATGGAATTACGTCACATATGCGCGTAGACTAAGAAGTTGATTTCTGATTATTAAATATTTCTGAAAACACTGAAAATCGGAGGTTGATGTACCGGCTCTAAATTATAAGCTTAAACTTGTACGGTTAACTAATCATACACTGCATTGATATTTTTGTTATTAATAGAATTTGATTCAAGTAACGACGTAAGTAAACGCAAATTGCTCACAGCCCGTCATTACGAGAACGTTTACGCTACCTCCGAGCAAGGGAATGCTGGCAAACTTTCCCTCTCAGCGTCGTCCAGAGAGCTAAGTCAACTTGTCTTAAATGAGAAGCTTCACTTAGGATTAGGACCAAGCAGATTCACATCAAGATCACTTGATCACATTGGATCATGCAGCTCTCTAAGTAAATGAACTTCAAAGCAGAAACCGACTGAGAGTTGTCCATTAAACGTAATTAGAGAGCATGGCTGCGAGGTTGGAAGGCACCAAAGAAGTTAACGTACTTTTGCTTTCTAGAAATTAAAATGTGAAAAAAGTATGGAGACATACTTAGGATATTAATGTAGAGCTGGAAGCATACAACTTCACGTGTTTACGTTGGTGACGTAGACTATCTTATGAACCCAGTTACTGAACGTAATACACAAGCCCAAAACTTAGTCACTTACCGAAGGTTATTTCTTAACAAAACGTCCATGAACCAAAAACACGGTTATTCTTAAGTGGCAGAACCAGTGCGTGATTTTGAACGCTTGCTGTTTCAAAAAAATACAACTTTTGAAAAGAGTTTACGTTAGAGAGATGGCAAGAAGGAAGAAGCTCAAGCCATTGAGAGAAGTCCCGTAAGCCGAGTCTGGTATTGATAAATCCGCTCAGTGATTGCAGGATTACTGCCAGGCGGCTTTCGACTCGCAATAGTTTGCAATACCGACGAGAAACCAAAATCCTGGAAATGTGGAATTGTGGCTGCATGCTAATTATATTTTTAATACAATGAACGAGCCGCTTAGTGGCAAGAAAATTTAATACGATGTCAGAATTTCTGAGCACGTGCTCTCATTTTTCTGGAGTTTATGTGAAAGCGGTGAGCCCTCATCCCAATTATTTGGTTGAAAACTGATACTTTCTTTTACCCTCCTGTTTCATTTTTCCCTCAACTAAATAACACCAAAAAATCGGTATTTTTAAACACACAATAGAGAAAAATGAAAAACAAGCCGTTGATAAACGTGGAAAAAACATCGCACTTTCAATCCATTCGATGATGCCGAATCCTGTCATTTTCATGTCGTATTGACAAACAAGCTGAAATACAACAAAGGCTAGTCAACCAACTAATTAATACAACCCAATAAAGATCTTCAATCAACTGTGTTTCAGACCTGAAGCCGTAAGCTAATGAACATATGAATATTTACTGGAAATTATTGAACAGAAAGCAAAATTAACGAAATTCTTTGAGCTGAAATGATGACTCTCTTGAAGCGAGCGTAGGCGCCGTGGATACCGCGCTGGAGACGCCCCTGCCACTGTTCATTCAGATATCAATGCCCCTGAACTCAGAGTTACGGCATAAGACAGATTTATTAATGATGAATGCTGATGCATGTACTTTGCCATGACCCCGTGTGAAGATGGAGGGGCAGTGGCACACTTACGCAAGTCTGAAAATTACTACAAGTACTGAAAGAACGAAGGCAAACATGAACAATTATTTCTTACGTATTATTTTACTTTTGACAGATATGAGCACAAATAAAAAGTATGAATGATTGTCACTTATACGCAATAAGCCTATATCATTGCACATAACTATTACACACACAAGTAACATTGATTATCACTCGAGAAATACAAATGATTTGCATGTAAAGAAAGAAGACTTTATGTTTGATATCTTAAGATGAATTGAAATGAAACAGTCCAGTCTAGTAAGTACAACCTCATAATTAATTTAAACATTCCAAGTGTCCAGCAATGCTGCAATGGCTAGACAAAAGGATTGGAATTTTTGCAGTGTAATTTACCCTGAGGAGTAACTCGAAGAAATTTGTTTTCAATAGAAATTTGTACTAAATTTTGTACAAATTGTACTAAATTTGTTACGGAAAGAGAGGCATGTTGAAACGTACGATATATCATAATTGGTATTAAACCGAAACATTGTATCATGCAACAAAACAAAATCAAAAACTGTGATGCAAATAGTACTTTCTTCTAAAAATCAGGGAATTTTCAGACTCAATCAATATATGTTTAATAAATATATCACGAGTTTAAAAAGTAGACAAGCAAAGACAGCTACAATCTGCTATTTGACGAGTGGAGCTCAGGAATCCTACGTATTCCTGAAGGAGCTCTCATCCTTAAAATACGCTGAAGAACAATCTCCTTCTGCATACTAGTGCAGGGGCAATGATACCTATATCTATTTACCTAGGTAGTTGTTCGGCCGCTACAGCGAGCAGCCGTATAAAGAGAGTCTATAGAGAAATGGGTGTCTCAGTTCTCTCACTCTTGAGGCCATGCTGGCATTACCTCTTACTATTATACTATTTTACTGTTATAGACATACTGTTCGTGAGAAACAGAACCCTGCTGAACACAAGACCGTCTCAGTTAAAAATCAAAGTGAGACCGAACGGAAACCGCTTCCAGTGCGTTGTCGAACTTCACAGATCGATATCTAATAGCAGATATGCCTGCATTGATTTTCAATAGGGGTCAGTCGACATATTACGCAATGACCCACTGTTATAGAATATGAGAAAGTCGCTTTGATATAATGGATACCATGATGGTAATAATTTGCTGAATACTGGAATCCCAGACCAGAACTCACTGATTCAGAATAATAGACTATTTCAGGGAATTGAATGTTCATCTGGAGCATGGAACTCCTCACTGCAAGTCTGAGAATTTCAGGGTCACCTACGTTCATCCATAACTTTTTCTTTGCATCTCGAGATAAACGTCTTTGCCATATATGTAGAGATCTGCAAAGCTTGCCCTCTCTACTCTACGAAACCTCGATTTATCTCCCACCGGGACCAAATTCTAGTGAAAATGAAAACTAACTGCTTTTCAAATCCGCTGCGACGCATTTCATTTTCCTATAGACAGAAATTGACGAGACTCCGTGCCAACTTCTGTTGGCAAGGGAGAGTAAAACCTTCCCGAAAAGAAATCGGAAGTTCCTGTGAAGAGGTGGCCATTAAAGGTCGTCCATTTGGCTGAAATTTGGATCGACCATCGAATCCTTGGCCCGCTCGTCAAAAGCTGGCAGTCCGTGACTGGGCGTAACGAGTGAAGGAAGTAAGCGAAGCCGTGACTTGCAAACCTTAGGTTTACGCCAGTCTTATGTAAAAAGGAGCATGAAGACAGAAGTGAGGACCTCAAGTTTATATCAGTCCTGAGTAAAAAGAAGCATGAAGACAGAAGCGAAGACTTACAAACCTTAAGTTCATTGCAACCACAAGTGAAAAAATCGCTGACCGATGTGATGCTTTAGGGACTTTATGTTCATCGCCGCCACACAGAGTGTGAAGGAAGACTTTATGGTGATGTTTTGTGTGCTTTACGTCGCCATAGTCGCCCCTGGACGAGTAAAGGAGACCGACGAGGATTATATGTAGTAAACGTTACTGCAACCTCATAAAACGAGTGAAGAACAACACCATGAGTTTATTGCAACTTGATAAACACAATGACCGCTCCCTTTAGCTTTCTTTTAGTTAGCTTCTCGCCAAGCGTTTCCAAGTATTCTCTTATTGCATTAAAATGGTAATTCTTAGAGTATATCTTATGCTGTTCTGAAATACAGGGTGTCTCAAAAAAATGTACTCACCCTTTAACCGTTGCTAACATGCTGTCTTCTTTGTGTTGCAGGTGTGAGGTTCGAACCTTTGCGAACATGATTCTTTAATCACATTTAATCATGTTCGCAAAGGTTCGAACCTCACACCTGCAACACAAAGAAGACAGCATGTTAGCAACGGTTAAAGGGTGAGTACATTTTTTTGAGACACCCTGTATTATTTAATATTCGACGCACTCTTAACACAAGTTTCACTTGAACACACCAGGGACAAGTTGAGCTTTTCATAAAAACTATTACAAGATTGAATTGGATATTCTCTTTGCAGTTTTAGAATGGATTCATTCATGGGTTTAAAAATTATACATCATGCAAGGTTTCACCACAGCATTCACTTAACAAGTGCTCTAAATTCCGTAGAATATTTTAAGGAGAGGAAAAATTAAGAATGGAAGAATCATGTTTTGCAGGTACACATTAGAAGACGTATGTTTCAATGGAACGCAGATCTTGCCCATGAGAATAAACACTCAAAACTGAAATAAGTGGTCTAACTATCAACAAACCTGCCTGCACGATGCAGCCTCCTTTAACAAGTGCGTAGTGTTTAAGAACTGAGTAACACTCACTACACTCAGTATACAGACTGACGTACGCTCTCAGTACGTCCTCTAGCTCGCAGAACGCCACTCATTAATTCTATACACGTTCCAGTATGTGAGCT
>VCRD01003795.1:20589-36559 GCA_006783055.1 Trinorchestia longiramus
CTGCAACAGCTCTAGTCTTTTTCAGCTTCAAGGAAATACGAATACAAGTAGCCAGAGTTGTAAGATAATGCAAGCACAATGCAGAGTGTAATATACAGTGCAATCCAGAGTATAGTAGTTTGTTTATTCTTTTAGATATATATTTAAAGGGTCCCAGGGTTTTTAAATGTTTGTTTTGAGGTAGAAAAGTTGTGTCTGAATCATTAAGGTGATCAGAAAATTATTCGAACAACGCTGGCCAATTTAAAAATATATCTTATTAAATACAGTATACATACAAATATAGATATATATGCATATTTGAGTTGGCGATTGTAATCCGAATATTTCTCTGATCGCCTTAATAACTCAAAACAATTTTTTAACTTCAAAACGAATATTTGAAAACCTCGGAACCATTTAAACTTATGAAACAAACAAGGACTATCCAAGAGTTGTCCCGAGTACAATGCAATATGTAACTACAGTGAATTATCCTAATACAGATAAATTAGTAGCATATTTCTCAAATATAGCTAGTATTGTGAATATTGCTAGCACTGGTACTGAGGAGCAGATTTGAATCGATTTATTGTAAACACTCACGTATTTATGGCAAAACCACACACTGAAATGTCGAAACCCTTTTCCTTTAGTGAAAAAAATACCTCCAATATTCATTGCAATGAATATGTGCGCTCTAAATGCACCTTAACAGTTCCCGAAAATTGGAACGTACCTGAAGTACGATTTTGAAATCAACATTTATGTGCTTAGAGGCACGCCTTAACTACACCACAAGAAGTGGCCTCAAGGCAAATAAATTTGAGCACAGAGGCACTGGAAAAAAGTTAATCACCAGGCCTGCTAATTCGAAATCAGCTTTACGGTATAAAATATCGAAACCTCGAGCTTTGTCTGTCAAATTAACGGGTGTGAATCGGAATGTTTCCTTTACCTGCTTCCAACAAAAATACTCCTTCACAGTTTAACATAGCAAGTACGATGGAGGACACTGAGCAGCTATCGAGACTGCACATGAAACTGAAGCAAAATACCGGTAAAATTATAGAAAATTTAATCACATTTGGAAAGCTGCCAGCGGTTTCAACTCTAGGATTGTTTCTCAGTGCAGTGTGGTAAAAATTAAAACGTGTGACACCAAACATCGGGAGCTCAAAATTAAATTAAATTTCCTTTCAGAATATTTGTTTACACATCCTTCATTAAATCCTAAAGTTACACGGTTCAAAGAAAGCCTAAAAGCATTGCGCACTTGTGTACCAAAGAAATACAAATATAAAGCTTCTACTTCTCACCACTTATTGTTTGTCCGGCAGGAAAAAAGAAGGAAACACGAGAAAATTTTTCATGTCTTAACATTTTTACGGGCACAAATGAACAGCATTCCAAGAATGTCAAAAGACATTACTCGTCTCTCAGCCACGCGCTCGAGAGCTTTTTTAGAAGCAGTTGCATTGCGTGAATTGTTCTTGCCTGACCCACAAAAATACTCGAATGAATTTACGAGGAAAATAAACTCTGTTTTGTTCAGCCCAAAACCTTCACCTAGCTCTAATAACCATTCGAAAGCATTCCGACGTAAAATGCATAATATATTCATTACAAGGTTTACAGGAAGCCCATGCACCAAGTATGCAAATGAGGAAGGTCGGACAATGTTTCCTCGGCATGGAGGTGAAAAAAGATCAAGACTGGCTAGAATTTGTGGTCTGATGAACCCTGGCCCCACGTAAATAAGTTTAAGTATCCCTACACTAAACAAACGTGGTTTCAGTAGAGGAACGTTGAATTCAAAACAGTTATTTAAAGCTCAAGTGATAGGTGGTATCTAATAGGAGTATATAATATACTCATGATTAATATTTTAAACGTAGGTTGTATGTCCTTGATATCAAAAGAAAATGCTGATTGTTCCATGAAAAGTAGAAAATAAAAGTGATGACATGACTGTAGAATGACGTAAGATGTATTACTGATTGAAATTTCTCATCAACAGAAATGATAATGAGTAGTGAAAGCTTCAAATTTTCCTGCACGTCAAGGAATTGATAAATGCAACTGCAAGTTTTTAGAATGCAACTTCACATCTGTTGTTTTCAGATTCATTTTAATAAACTAAGAATAGTGTCAGTGTTGCATGATCTGTGCCATTTTTTGAAAATACTATAATTGAATCGAGCCTGAAATGACTTGTCATTTCAATGAATATTTTACAGAAGAAGTCCATCAAGAGGCTATGTTCCTACAAAAATTATATACGCTCCACTCGAAACAAAACCAATAAATCTGATCAAGACTGTAATGAAACGTCACAAGGTGGTTCAGTATTTAAAAGCACGGCCAAATTACAAAAATGAACCAAAAACACTGGGACAATTTACTTCATTTTAGCGTTGGAAAGTGACGCTCGAACACATTTTTTTATAGTGGTAAACGACAAAGTGTTTCCAGTCCAGAAATAGTTAGCGTAACAACATAAATAGAAAATAGCATCATTAGAGAAACAAAACTAGTAGCCCGTATATAGAATTAAAGAGAAAAGTAATGCACGCATTTAGTAGAAAATTTATCATAATAGAGAGGAAGAAGAGGAACGTGGAGCGAAGTCGCCGGCGCTTCACGGCGGGTTAGCACCATTATGGTACGCCTAACAACAATGCCCTGTTTGCATAATATGCCTCACCAAAAACTGCTCCTGCACTTGCCGGAGAGTTCTCATAGGAATTTATGTAGTTTAACAGGAGGGAACAGAGGCTCACGAGGGACCCCAAATGGCACGTCTTACGATGATGGCACACAACATTGACAGAGCTGACGACGTAACTATAATAATTTACTGCTAATGCGAGTAGTTTTTTTCGATATTCATTGTAGAACAAACAGCTCATCTCTTAATTTGTACAATCAGGGTAAGATTCTCATAATAAAAGATGAGAAGATTCAGATTTTTCTAAATATATCCACGAAACTGATGCTGTTATAAAAAAGGACTTAGATGCACTTGCAGAGTGGCAAACTAAATGTTGCAATAGACATGCTGTTCATACTAACTTTTGGACTGTAAAAGCCTATATCAGCTACTAGTTTATAATTACATTCTACGTTATGAATTTCAATATATTTATAACAATATAGCAGTTAGAAACTAGTAAATTCATTCATACACATACATACATGCCCGAAGAAAATTAGAATCTTAACTTAATTAAAGTTCACGCGTCAGTAAAATAGTCTATAGTTCGTTGTAATTCTGATTTACTAATCTTGAAATGTGACACTTTTCAACACAGTAATCAATGTCCACGACAGTGCGTTTCATATCATTCCTTGGGATTAAAGCGACTTAAATCAGACTCCAAACTCTAGAAAATGATTCTGGAAACTTTTCTTTAAGAAAGAAGAATTTGAAAACTGTTTTCCTTAAAATGTACTTAAAATCGGGAAATTCTATGGATACAGAGAGATGGAAGCATTCGAAGATAATTAAATAAAGTCAATTTTTTAATGTGATACTCGTTTGAAAATAAAAAAAATAATGTGTATGGACATCTAAACATGACTGTCGGATCATATTCGTATTCGATTTGATCAAAAATAAGTAAAGATAAATAGGGTTGCCTGATACTTCAAGATGATCTTGTCGACCGAGACAATTTGAAACGCAGCGAAACACACATAATTCAACGCACAGTTTTTTCAAGCTTACTTCCTCATGAATCTTGAAAATAAGTCTAAGCACTGCATGTATTCCTGCACCATGTTCCCAAGAGCTTTTACACGAAAAAAGCTTCAATATTTCCATAGGCATGAACAGGCTTGTAGCACGCATTTTTTTGTGAACCACCGTTCGCGTTACCCAACATTCCATCGTATGCCGACCCAGTTTTGCAGGGTCTGCATTAGCGTGAGACTATCGCACCTGACAACGCCGGGCTGGGCGCTTAGATACACCGTCGGTCAGGCACGGACTACTTGACGAATAATGATTTTTAGAGCGGTAAATTTTAGCAACTGAGGAAGCATTGCTGTGGGGACGTTCACTTAGGCTGTAGCCTGTCACATACTTAACAACAAAAGTAGGATTTTCTCGATTGAAATTTTGACACTGCACCTGAGACTGAAAAATTGCAGCACCAGCTGAACATATTTCACTGTATTTTACCGATGTTATGTACTGCACTTTACCACCATCGTCGTACTTAGTCTCTAGAAATACTCCAAAGAACAAATATAAGTATAATGAAGCAAGCAATACGTGAAATGAAAATAGAACAATGAATGTAGAAAGTATAATAATGGTTGCTTCAAGGCTGGTAACCGGATCATCCAAAATTAACCAGGAGCTATTTTGAAAGGCAGAATGAGAGTTCAGCTAGTTTGGTGAAGGTTTTACAATGGAATTAACATTCGACGCAAGCAAAGAGTGCATAATGCACCATGAAGTTAGAATTCGTAGCAGTTCATCACTCAGATGCAATAAGAGGACCATGTCATAAATCTATTGCAAGATCTAGAGAAAAAGAGAGCAACAAGGAAGTCGGAGCCGTAAGACCACCTCGTTCACAGACAAATAATGCCACACAGCAGAGGGAGTTAGCGGCCAATAAATCTCGGAGTTTGCTTATAAGGGCCGTGATGGAGCTCCTCTGCAAGCTATGGAGGAGCCACGATTACTGGGATGAACAGGGTTTCCCACGACCGCTTCCTCTGAATGTTCGTCAACGACCGAACTCGTGACACTCGCCAAGGTGATTGTCAGCACGGCCAGCAATAGAACTTTCTTAAAGCTCGCGCACTCTCTTACTAAGATCTATACTGCACCACCTGGAAAAGATTCTATTGCGCGGGCGTAAGTGATGAAGATCGTCGACAAACGGGAAAATTTCAGTGAAAGTTGACAAATCCTTTTGATTGAATGGGACAAGTTTCAACTTTATCCACAACGCAATAAATTTCAGGCAATCTGCGGCATTTCTTGCATTGATAACGAGATTGTAGACGAAATACCTTGGCTGAAGTGACGTGGCAAGTCAGTATGTGAATAATTTTTTCTAACCATTTGACGCTGCAGTGCTCCAAAGAGCAATCCAATTTATAACACAACTCATAAAAATTCAACTCAAATATATCTATGTTTTTGAATTAAATGGTTCTGATACATATTGGGCATTACTCGAACTATGGAGACAGAATCAAAGATGATTTTTCTGACTCAGAGAATAGAGGAGTAAATGTATTTTTGAAACGAATTGATTTAACATGGAGTTCAAAATAAATTTTGGACAATAAATTCGAATTTTGAAAAACCAAATGTCCTTTCGAACAGGTCACTTCAAGTGTTTTTGTTGTTCATGCCATACCACATACTTAAAAAAAGGCTTAATGGAAGAAGATCTAGATATGAAGCTCAGAATACGAGCTCCATTTTATGTGTACGCTTTGAAAATTGTGTGCATAATAATATACAATATAGTATTTCTTATATTGACCTTCCAAACAACACAAATGTTTGAAGCAATATTTAGCTGTGAGCTGCGAGCAGGGCAAAGATTGTAAGCAGATATTCTCAATGAAGTACTCACTACAGACGTTAATTAAGATACATTTAAAAAAAATCTACTATGCACTAAAATAATGTGACAAACTCTATTACGCAGTCGCAAGCATTTGACATCAACTTCTTACTGTTTGTTCAACATCAGCATGCGTTGGTACAATATAATCAAATATAAGGAGTAATAAATGCTCAACCAAGTCCAATGTTATAAAAAAAGTCATGTCTAAAAAATAAAGAGTCTACTGTTCACCACGAAAAAAGTCGAATAGTTATGTACATAATATCAAATAACAACTTACTGGAAAAGGAAGCAAATATCATGCTGCTTGTGTCCGTTAATAATCCTAGTTCGGACACGCAAACGTCGAATATCAAAACTGGTTTATGTAAAAACTAGGCTCGGTAAATCGATACGTAATGAATTTACCGTTCAAATTGTTACGAATAAAAAGATATAATCAGAGCTAAGGAATTTTTACGTGAAGATCGTAACGATACTGGAGCCGAGATCGTAAAGCAGGAATGCAATTTTAGAAACTTAGTCAACGGAGTCCCCGGTGTGACAGACACGTCTGGCGTTCAGCCAGAGGGGCAATCACAGTATTGACCAAAGGCTCTCCATCATTTGTCACTTCTAATTTGATCAGCAAAAACTTTAGTCTCACTTAAGGGTAAGCTTGCAGCTCAAGAAGTGCGAGAACGCGCAATGTTAGAATCCCTCGATAAATTCGCTGCTAACATCTCTCCAGAAAAAGCATGTACTTGGAGACAGTTGTGAAATTGTAATTTAATATATTTTTAAAAGACATATTCAGTCATAGGTAATATCCTCTACGTCTGTACTTTATTAAACTATCTCTCATGTTGATTGGGCGTATTTTAAAAATAGAAAATACTGTCCAAATCCTGTTTTTTCGTGTTTTCTAGTTCTTCACTGTTCGATCAGAAGTTCTCATATTTGTCAGCAGATTGGGCTCTAGAAATTTATATTCATAATATGTAATTAAATTAGTGACTCAATCTATCGCAGAGAGCTGTATCCTCACAAAATGATGCTTGAAATTTGAGGACAAATTGTCTCAATGCAATTCGAATTACAACCCCAGCCTATGCATCAATCCAATTTCTTTATACTGCAATTTTTTGTAAACTCCATTAAATAACTTCGTATACTGTCTTATTCGGAGACTAGACTAGACATCCAATACGAGATAAATTTCTCTACAAGCGCTCTAAATCAGAAAGTTTAAATGGCGTTAGAAGAATGGGGAATTCCTACTGGCTATTGAGAAGCAGAGCGTGTTTTGTCTGTTGGTGAATTTTTTAGCTCACAAATGAGACAAACAACAAGCAAACACAATGCGTGCCCGATTGATTGAACGTTTTTTCGCTAGAATCAGCTCATCCAAACAACTTTAAAAAAGCCTGTGACTGAAAAAGCATCCAAAAATTGAATTTTTTTCGGTCAAAAGAACAAATAATATAAGAATTCTTTGCCCTTTCAATTAAATAAACTCAATAATTGTTTTGAAGCTGGGAATGGAATTCAAAAACACTGTGTTCAGTTTAGTAGAGACAATCAGCAATCCCTGAACACGAACTCAAGAGTGAACAGCAACAAGGGCTGGAATGCAAGGAGCAAGATTGAAATGAAAACTGCAATGCTTCGTTAAATTTTAAAACAAAACACGAAACGATTTATTCAGTCAACGTACTATAAAATTGATCACACTAGCCGCTTGAAAGATAGAAAAAGTCGTATAACACAAGGAATCGAATAACTGAAAAGGAGTCATGAATATCAAAGATAAAAATTATTACTACCTACATAATAATTTTATTTTAAGGTACATACTACTGAATCACAGGCATAATTCAGTTTCAGTTTCAGCCTGAGTTGAAGGAAATCTGGTTCACGGAATGTAGTAATGCAGGTTAGCTCCTCATTCATTCAATTTAACCTGAGTGATATACAGGGTGTCCATAAAGTATCTTTGCCATTTAAAAAAAATTACAAATGCACTTGATAAAATATTTTATTCAAATTTGTTTTACTGTATTCAGTATTTATTAAAGTTTTTAATCACATTTTGCAATTGTGTGTTTCAGGGATCTTGTTTGTGAAAGAGGTGCTGTTGAGACTTTATGAGAGACTTTAATGAGAGACTTCGATGAGACTTTCATAAGAGACTTTTATAAGAGACTTCATGGAGACCCTGTAGAAAATCTTGAGTTTCCAAAGTTGAGGTATAGAAGTAAAAAGTTTTACTGCAGTTCTCCAGTGACTTCGTCAAGACTTACCTTGCGGTGTACGCGCCTCCATGCGCTGCTGCCTCATCACAAAAATACCCCATATATCCATCACGCAAGATTAACGATGGCACTCTCTTGCTTCCCCAGCACGTGCAGGCTTCCACTGGATAATTTATCTCGAATTCTTGGGACAAACAATGCTTTGACGCTCAAAAATATATCGCCATTATGATTGATAAGACGATACTGATCCGCCTAGATGCCTCTGTTCAAAAGCAATGCTGGGATTGCAGTACAAAATTAAATTAAATGAAAAGCTGAGACAGATCATACGAAATATTAATTGTGAACATGTATTTATAATCTTCTTATAAAGATTTAACCGTCGTTTTTGTTCATATACAGCGTTCATCATAATGAAACTCAGTATAGATTTGAAGTGCCTTTCAGCGTCTCGGTTAGCACAGCTTGCCATACTGGTTATAGAAAAGTGTCTCGTAGATCTAAAAACATAGAGGAAGAAAAAAGCAGAAGCGGAAACCCCCTCTTACAAAAGACCGTTTGCACGGTACGTTAGTCTTCCAGAAGAGAGAAACAGAGAAAGGGTAGAGAAGAGATCGGGCCACATCTCATACATATCTCAAAAACCAAACCTACAACAGCTCCCTGTACAGTGTTGTAAATTCTACTGCTAGTATAATAGGTAGGGCTACCACAGAGAAACACAGATTCCCTGTGATACGAGGCCAGGCACTTTCAGTATAATATCAGTTTTCCTAAAAGAAGACTGAAAACTCAGTTTCCACTTTCACAGTGAAGGTCAGAATATCTCCATATCTCCCAGTAGTGGTTAAGTCTTCAAGGAAGAAGACAATGCGTGCGCAGAGAGAGCGAGAACAAAAGCAAGCGTCCTCCAGTAGGATATCACATATCAGGTCGGATGCATGTGACCCTGTTCAGCTTCTACCGACACAAAGTTCATAGTGTAACGCAAAGGGAGACAATTAGCAGAGCCATAATTTAGTGGAGGCTTAAAGATTCTTATTACAAACACGGGCGCGTGGTCCTCTAGATATGTAAATGGAATCTTCTTCAACACGGGGCATCGCCTGATTAAAATTTCAGCAGCGCTGATACAACTACGAAAAATTAGAAATTAGAAATTTTCCAACTGATCCAACGTAGAAATTCCAACGTAGAAATTTTCCAACTGATAGTACATTGAAACCTTTCTTACTATAATACGTGTTTCTTTGATGACGTATCTTCTTTATGGTTCAGATTCTAACAAATGTAATCGTTGATGGCTCTCTCATGATAAAATGACCTATCTTCCGTGAGGGGATCAGATCCACCGGTGACCAGCAGGTGTCGTTGCTGTGTTGTCATGCGTTAATTTTTAGTTTAAAATGGAACAATTCAACCTTCGAATGCAACGTTTCCTTCAGTAGCACCAAAATTAACTTCAAAATATGCCCAGTTTAATTCATTAATTATAATTTAATCTAAGTGTCAATTTCAGGACATGATCTTGCAACGCTAAGATAAAAGCATTGAGCAACATGAAGAAAATCTTAACAACTCGTAGCCAAGAGCCTCCAGGAGTAAAAGTTTAGAATAATGTTAGCCGCCTCAAGTAATATAGAATAAAAATTAAAATAATAGTTATACACATACTTCATAAACGATGAATATTCTCTTCCCAGAATATTCAAAATAATAATGCCCTTATCTTGATAAACTCCCACAGAAAATTGTGATTGCTGCGACTCCAGTTAAAATTTGTAAAACGTCACATCCAAGGAAATGAAAAATATCAAAAGTATAAGCTGCACAATCATCAGGATTATGCAGCTCATTTATTCATCATTGAAAGTAGTTTTTGAATAATAGCGAGCAGTTTCAGTGATCCAACGTACGTAAATTTTAAGACAAATAGAAAAATTCACAATAAGGCTTATTTTTAAATATTCAATGGAATTCCAAGAATTACATAAATTTCCTTAGTTTGAGTCACAATACGTTGAGTGACAATGATACTCGCTAAGTTACTTTCGGTTTTTACGATCATAAAGACCAGAAGAAAGAGACTTACCTAATATTAATTTACTAATAAAAAGTAAAACAAAGTTTTTAACTCTCAGGACACAAGTTTTTCTCACAATCTTTCACATGATAAACTTTATTAGCTGAGGATGAAAGTATCTAACCCTGAAGAATCTTCTATTTATTTTGATCTACAATCGTATCCGTCATGTTTAACTGATACTGAAACAAAGTACCTGATTTGAAAGCAGAAAAAAAAACGAAAAAAAAAGAATAGATTATCTGTATAATCAATTTTCTACCACAAAAATTTTCTACAATGACAAGATGTTCCACAAGGTTTAGCTGGAGCAAACTTTTTGACGAGAAGGAACTTTTCAAAGCAGCACGCGCGTATCAGTAAAAGATAAGGAGCAGAAATAGGAGGTGTGCCCGTGTATTGCGTTGCTGCTAACGCACTACGCCGGAAACAAATATTGGGAAAATATAGAACCTTGCATTATCAAACAACTCTGACAATACTGTCCCAATGATCAAAGCTACTGAATCCAAAAATATGAAAGACTTTTTACACGGAATGCAAAGTTGTCTTGCGACGGATTACTATAGAGTATAGAATTTCCCAGAATTCCAAAAACATGAATTCAACCGGAAAAAACTTGATCACCAAACTGAACTCGAATTTCGAAAAAAAGGTGTTTTGTTTTTCTTTTAATAACACCCACCCACATTATCATATTATTGAAGTAGAATTGAATAATCTAACATTTAGCAGCACAAAAACTCTACCTAAACACAGAGTTCGTCTCAAAAAGCATGATTACTTCGCTGGTTTAGCTCCAGACTAGACACAATCGCAACAAACGCAACCAGGAGCTGCATCAATATTCATGAGGTCGACTTTAAGCGAACTTTGTGAATGCGATCATCCATCACTGCTTTCGCGTCATTTGCTGTGAAATTGGAACATGGAAAAATTGGAAGGCATCGGTAGACCCTAGACTTCATATTTACGAACAAATAGAGAATTCCCTTTTTCTTGGCAGTTCTATTTGCCTCCAAAAACAGTATGTCTTAAAGCTGAAGCAGGTGAAAATTCTCATATTCAATAATTTGAAACACAAATCAGCTAAAGATTTTAAATCGATTGCAAATGTCATCTTCATAACAAAAAGTACAATAAAAATAGTGAACAGCAGCGAGTAATAGTAGTCTATACTTCAACAAACAATCAATTTAAAACATTTCGAACAAGCAAAATTAATTTTTTTAATAGAGGCCATATATGGCCCAAAAAAGACTACAAGATTGAACGCAGGAAGGAACGATACAAGAACTGGACGAACATGAATTGATTTCTGTCGGAAGCGCTTCCATTAGTTATTTCCAAAGTTCCCTACAAAAAGTTTTTCTGATATTTCTGATACTTGATGGCTGTGAGAAGAGTTCTAGAATGAGGTGTAAATTAAAGGTGCAGTTCAGGCTAGTAGTGCTTTATTCTCTACAGTCTGACCGCGCTCATGTATTCTCTCGTCCCACGAGAGCTTTAGACGTACACATGATTGTCATTTCCCTGACGATAAATTGAAATAAAATGCCCCTGCAAATCTTCCAACCTCTGCTCCTACACTGAAATCAACATACCTCGCGATACACACAATAGAAGAAAAATGTCACGTTAATTTAAAATATCATTGTAGTTCTAATATTCATGACTAAAAATGCAGACCAATACCTATGGAGTGACAACTCTCTCGGTTGTTTCGAATCAAAATTTCAAAGACAAGCAAGTGTTCCACGTGACAAGGCAGCTCAGTCAAGTCCACTTTCATTTTTTTTCGGAATATGCAAGTAAGTTGGATCACCACACGGACACCGGTCATCGGATAAATTTTGCAGTAGCGAACGCAACACCAGTACCGTACAAAAATCCGCCAGAATTAATTTGTCTGTGAAAACGACAGCAGGGAAGTAGACCCCACAAACGACTACCCATACCTTAACAAGAAATAAACAAGCTGTTCTCTTCAGAATTTACCTCAATGTGCAATCAGAGTACACAAATCCTAGAATTTACCGATGTGTGGTATAGTACGTATAACCTTGTTTTCTATAACATTGTGTTCAATTACAGAAAAATTTACTCCGAGAGAAGTTCCCTATTCTTCCGCTCCGGCTTCCCACACTCCATACCACAATACACGAACAATAATTGTACGTGCGTCAGTGCATTGGCTTACGCATGCACGATTTCAATGTACGGACCACATACCAAAAACATGTACATCAGAACTGCTGCTGTCATGAATAAATGCCAATGTAACAAACCACGCAATGGTAGGTATAAGCTGTGCAAAACAGTTCTAATAAGTTTAAAAAATGGGCTAATAAATTGTTCTTTCATTTATAAATGACAGCAAAAAATCGAAAAATTCAATAGAATTAAAGTATAATGCCTAAAATTTATCATTAATCATGTTTTATACCAGCAATAACACAGAAATGAATATCACTTTCGGACACAAATCTATGAAGAAACAATTCAAATATTGTAAGAGAGAGAAGCCTTCGCCTACGTCCGAGTAAGACAGTGTTCTCTTAAGAAAAAATGCTTATTTCTAATCGAAACATTTCCGACGAGTCTATCAAATATGGTGAGCAATTATTGTACGTATTATTTAATGAATTTACTTTTCTGTGAATCTTGCTATGAGAAAAGTTACACTAGAAAAGAAAATTCCACATGAACACAAAAAATACTTCCACTCTGAATGTAGCCTAAATTATTTCGCCCAGTCTGTTAGATACGAATACGCTGAAGTATCTCCTGCGTCGCGGCTGGATGTAAACAATGATAAGGGATTCGTCGCAGGTTAATAAACGAAAATATCGCGTTGACTACTGACTATGTTCCTATGAAAAATGCTATGTGAGATTATTTCATATGAATGAGATGAGGAGTTCATGGTATGCAGGCGAAATGTATACCTTCAATGTTTCATGGGATGCGTAGAGGCAGCGAGGTGTTTCCAACAAATTGTCAATCCAGAAAAGTCATAAAAGTGGAAGTAAGTTGCGGAAAAGACGGAGTGTTATACAGCAGAGAAGTTAAGACAGTCCTATGATGTACAAAGTTTTATTTTAAGTTTAAAAACGCGTTTGAATGAGCATGTTGCATAGCCAGCGCTTTTTTATAGTGAATGGATTTGGTGTTAGACAGAACAGAGGGTGAAAAATAACTGATAAATTAAAAGTTCAGGAAGTTTTGGAATAGAATGATACAGTTTCATAAAGTAAACAATGAGGAAATACGTAGAAGAACAGGCAAGGTTCGAGAGTTTTCGAGATAAAGAAAATGAAATGTGCGTGAATAAAGTTGAAATGCGTCAATGGAATTAGGAATCGCCAAGCTAAAAGGATGATGAAGTCACAAATAAAAGAATGAGTTGTGCAAGACAAAAAACAAATACTTGCAGATACTGTAGGCAGTTAAAGTGAATTGGGAACTGAATAAAGTGAAAGTATACTTAGTTACCGATTGCGTAATATATTTATTGTCAGTAGAACTACATAAAACGAAACTCGTGTAATATTGAAAGTCCAGGTATTTTTTGATACTTGCCGGCGTTCAGTAAATATTTTCAAAAACGGCCGTTTAATGCAGCTCTTGTAAGACAAAAGGCTGTCAACGGCAATGAGTTTGTCGGTCATGATGCACTGTGCAAGTCGGTAGAAAATGCAAGTGGGCATGCCAAGGACAAAATAAATGTCGATTTAAATAAAAAATTGTCCCTGACCCGTTAAATGAATCTGCTGCAGTTCACTCGAGAAGTCTGAGTACAGGAGGGAAGAACAGCGACAATGTAGAAGTACTCAGAAACTAATGAAGGTTGTAAGGAACTGGTTACGCAGTCTTCGCACTCAACGGTCAAAAATGAGAAGCCACGAACAGGATAAAATGCGTCTTTCTAACCCTCGGGGACCCTTATTACATAGAATACAACTGCAGTGGTGCCGAGATACGACACTTTATCTACTCCTTTTTCAAAATTCACTGCACACACAACAATTCAAGTTTTTAAGACCACTTATTTATTCTGTAGTCGAAATGACATTAATTACTGAATGTAAATAAAAACTGCTGCATGTGGTTTCTGCTTGATCGAGTAAGAGAACGTTTGTCTTGCGACACGCTGGTCTGGCAGAGCATGTCATGGTAGTGCATGAGCTCCGAAGTTGTGTAAACTAACGCCTTCAAAATATATATCATTTTAAGAAGATAATCATTTACTATGTACAATAGTTTGTGACAATTTACAACAGTGAACCAGGCCAAAAATCACACACATGCAAATCTTACAGTAGCATAAATGGAGATACATGAATGAGCCGAGACTCCCTTCACGCGTAAATATGAGTGCTCTGACATAGTTTAATTAAATTCGCTTTTGATATGAAAGTAAAAAAGCAGGATATGCAGCCTCAGTTTTAGGTACTTGGGAGAGTCTCCAGCCTTAAGACTTCATTTCTTCATATAGTATTTGATATTAAGCGCTGTTGAAAACAGTCGTCTTCTGTTGTGCTCTCAAACGGAACCCAAGAGATTAATGCTGACATTCACATCTAAATTGAACTCTTCCATGAACACGAGCTAAATGAACAGCTTGCAGCTTTTTTAACGTTTTACTGACGACGTACTGACAATGAGTGAGACACACCTCTCTCCATAACGTGTCGGAGAAGTACTACCTCGAAGTCAGAAATTTTGAAACTTTTTTAACTCAGGTGACGACGGTTTACTAAAGGGTATGGAATTATAGGATATACCCGTAATAATCTAACCAAACAACAATCAGATGTTAATTTAATTTCTAAATTACTCTCATCATATTTCAAGAGGCGCGCTGCGAATTTTATGCATATGATACACAATATTGGGTCTCAAGCATGGGACGAGCAGCAATTGGAGATGAAAAATCTAAAGCAAGATGACTAAAACAAATATTATTTATGGCTCATCAGTATAGTTAGGTTCTTCCCCAAACACTAACATACAAGATAAATAACAATCAAATAAACTGTGCGTGCTACAACACTAGCAGACAACAAAGAAACTAAAAATTGTAAAAGATTAACGAGCTGCAGTATCGAAATCAGTGCTCCTGATCGTAGCTTAAACGAGATCTTCACTCTTTTAAGACGAAGAGGAAAAATGAGTTTCGTTCCGAAAACGACATTCACGGAGAACGCAAAACAAAGAACTTTACTGTTTCTAAAGCTATGATGAACAAGTTACCACAATGCTTTTACATAAAAACGACAGAAAAAACTGATTTCGTTCCAAGTAGTGATTTTTGTGAATGGCAAACGAGTATATTTTGTGTTAATAGTGCCAAAGTTCCGGTAATAATGCAGGAATGTCTCGTACATAACCGTACGATAGTTCAAAGCTGTTGGGCGCGGAAGAAACCGCAGCACAAAGCAAACAGCAGCAGCACCTGAGCAGCGCAGACCCGTCGTCAGTCACAAGAATGCTAATTGAGTCACGAAGTTTTATTCCATTTCGTAATTGAAGAGTAAGCAGTTGAAGAAAGAGAATTTTGTAGTGCAGAGAAGGAGACAATTGCACTCAGGGGGTAAAGAATCATCAGAAAAAATGAACACGTGGGTAGCAGGGGCAAGGAAGAAAAATTCGAAACCACAAGGGGATGACTTACAAGGTGTGGCAACATAACTTCCTTTTTTTAAAGCGCTGTCTTTGAACAAAAAGAACTTATGTTGCCGCACTCTGTGCGATAAAAGAATTGTGAGTAAAAGTAAAGTGAGGTCGGGAAGCGAATAATGGGGAAGAAGGTAGAAACAAATGAGAAACGAGGCCCGAGTGAGATTGAAGTATTTAAAATATAATGCGGAACCACCAACGAAAACATGAATCGGAAATGAAACCTGATGAGAAAAATACTACATTAAATCGGAAGGGAAACAAAATGAAGCGATCAAAAATTTACGAACCAAGCGCTTGAGAAATAGAACAGGGAAAAATAAGCTACAAAAGAGTGAGAACACTGTAAAAAGATTGAGTGATGAGTTTAAAAGCACCGAGAAAATAAT
>VCRD01003795.1:38167-55233 GCA_006783055.1 Trinorchestia longiramus
GCAAGAGCCGTGTGAGCGTCTCTGAGACAGCATCTGGTGGTCAGTTTAGTGGGTCAATTTATAGCACAGCTCAAAATAACAGACACAAGATAGAGCAGCGAAGTGTGTTATTAACATTGAGCATGTACTCTTCACTAAATATGTTTGCTTTAATAAACTGGCAGGAGATTTTATGTGCACGAACGTTCTAATAGAGTACAAAAGAGCAGAGAAACACATTATTAAGCCACCTATGTTAGATATTTAGAACCGTTGCTTAAAAAAAAAACACTAACATATAGGGTAAAATAAATGCGATGAAAAAACCAAGCCATTCATACGAAATGACGGCAATTCCGTATAATTTAGGGGACGTTATTAAAACTTTAGCAGGACTCCATTTCATCTCCCCGAGCTTTCACTGGGCTTTTGTTACAAGCGTCTCAAGTTTCTGTGGCTCACGCCCTGGAAAAGTCTCTGCACACGAAATCCATAACCTAAAATAAAATGTTTCGCCAAAGTTTTAATAGGTTAGTACAAAATAAACTTGGAATGTCTCTCACTTCTGAAACAATACTGCGCATGAGCAACAAACAAAACTGTAAAATACATACATTAGAACTTGTTTCTCGGAGTAAAACGTTCAGGATTTCTGGAAATAATCGTGCACCACACAGTAAACAAGAAACGATACAAAATAACAAGCACGAGAATAATCATATGCTCGATAACGTGCCTCACAATCCGTTCATCTCTGAGACTTAGAATAACAACAACCAAATACTCGTTTTTAAAATGCCAGACTTCAGCTCAACAAAAAAATTTAGCAACTGGAACTCTAAAATAAAATAGGTCTTTCATGTCTTAACCTAATGCGAATGCAATATGAAAGGAATATCAACAGCAGTGATAGAGCACCAGAGCAACACAATTGACTTATACAAAGGCGAATATAAAAAGAACGTCAAACAATATACGAAGAATATCATTTATGGGAAAGGCGTCCACATGAGAACGCACCTAGACAGCAGCAAAGAAAATGTTTGAACTGCAGCTGAGTGAGTATTCCTACATCGCCGTCTGAATGGTGGGTGAAATTACAGAGCCAGCATTGAAGATACAATTTCCCTGCGTGGGAAATTGTTTTATCGATACATGAGTTCAGGACAGCAAATAGAAATCCGCCCGAAATGTTCCGCAGACAATAATTTGGTATTTAAGTCCTAGACATTCAAAATAAATGAGCATTATTTTGATGGAAAAAAATCAGGAATTTTTATTTCTGTCAAAACACTACAAAAATAAACTTACTTTACAAAACCAATATCTCAGTGTAAATTGCTTTCCACTCACTAATCTACACAGAGTAACATCGATTGCATCAATGCATTAAATTTATTAACGCTCAATTTAATGTTCCATTTTAGCACTCGTTTCAACTCACATTTGCCGCTCTACAAAGAGCTTCCATTCGACATTTGAACAGAGAGCGACATCCTCATTTCAGAACGAGTAATTGCCTGATTTACAAATTTAGAATTGGCACTGATACGACTGAGCGTTAACAGCTACTAATGCGATTCATGTCAGCCCACACCGAGCCAAACACTATTTGTAACCCTGAGCTGTAGATTTTGGAATATTTGCTATTTACCACGAAGACACATTCAGTGTTGAGTTTAGTTTTGAATTTTCATATAGCATATGAGTACTCAAACCCACGCTCGAGTTAAGTAAGTGAAAAAATACCCAGGCGTATATTTTTTTGAGTAATGTAAGCGCTTAAACAAAAATTTTATTTTCAAAGGAATTATCGTAAGGAAAAAGTTTCGCTAAATTCAAATTCTCTCAGATTTTGCACCATACTTTTCAAAGACCAGTTCCAGTAAGTTTGAGCTCAATGACCTGATGCAAAAAGCGCCTGCTGAAGTTTCGTCATATGAAAAAACCTTGGCAAGAGGCAATCCAATCAAAAAATTCAATTATTTGTGCAATGAAATTTGGAATTAAAAAACTATACCCCCCAATCGAATGAGCAATTCGAAAGCCATTTGGATCGCTGAAGAATTTGAAATTCAATTAGCAGCCTGTTCCTGTTTTGAAGAGAAGAGCCAAATTTGGAGAGAAGCTTCCAATATTGAGGAGGCTTGGAGTCCATCACGAGCTGCATCTTGCTGAGTCTGCAAACACAGGGTCGTGGTTGCTACAGAGGCCAGCTAAGCAGGCTTGGCCTCCAGCAAAATCCTTCCACAACCGAAAATGCGAGCAAAAAATAAATGAAATATAGAGGCGTAGGAGATGGTGCGTCATTAAACAGAGAACACAAGAAGTGACATTGGTGTTACCAGAGTTCTGTACATTTGGAAACTGGGAATTCAGCAAATATTACAAAATTATGTTTACACAAGTGATAAATAAGCGCTTCACTTCAAATACTATAAAGAGGCACTTGATAACTTTTACATGAACGCAAAGTTTTCAACCATTGCCTAATTTTCTATGAAATTAAACGAGAAATTTATTTTCGTGGAACCTCAATAAAAGAAGCTCGTTCTCCGTTTATCTGAAGCTTTTATTTTGCATGAACACACACAAAACGCTATATTTTATTTTATTTTCCAAAACCTGTTAATTTAACAACTGGCGGTTTTCACATCAGAATATACTCGTCATAATATGTGCGGCAGTATAGTTTTAATACCTCTTTTTCTTTATCACCTTAGTATTTAAAGATTCCAAATGCTAATATCCATGTTCTATTGCATCCCCTTATTTAAACCTGAAACAAATTAAGAGCTTTCTTAATAATTACTTTCATTATTGTTACAGTTTCATTATTGTACTCTGAAAATTGTATTTGTATTCTCCTCTCGTTCGAGAATCATAACAAGAACTCATCTCTTTAGAAATTAGGGCATAACCTCAACTAATAAGAATTGTTTTGCTGCAACCAGCCGCCTTAAAATTTAAATGTATTATATGTTGGAGACCAAAAAACCTAAAATAATCATAATAAATACTAGAGTGAAGTAAACAAATGTAACGTTTGAACGCATAATTTAAATAAAAACACTGTAAATCTTGAAGGTAAATATTTACCTTGATTACTCAAATTGAAAACAAAATTTACACATAGTCACGTCGAAAGAGTAGTCAGAAAGACTTTGAATATTTTGCAACCGCCCATGTTGAAAAGTTCCTCTTGCATGTTCACATTTTTCTCATACAATCAGTGCAATGTTGCCTCGAGCTGAATAATGCACTACATTATTTGCTATCCTTTTCAACATTAATTAACGGGAACGTTCATGTAAATGACTTCACCCAAAACGTTCAGGAGGACTGAAGCATACATAATGACGCTATGAATTACAAATTCTAACTTGATTGTCGAACAAAAAATAGCTGAGCCAGCCGCTGTGTAGCCGTAATGATGAATTAATTCCCCGTTTATTGAATTTTCATCCTACGCAGCCAGTCTCTTTCACTAAAGATGTGGTCTCTCACGCTGAATAAAATTTTGAAGCTAGATAACATAGAAGCAAGTTTTCATTGTATTACAACTCGCGTCATTAATAAGTCAGAGACGCTTTCTCTGGCAGATGTTCACATCAATTTTTTTTCTTTACTTCTGACCATAATCAGTTCTCAATCATTAGTTATTTTTGATAAATCCCTATTTTTGTATCTACGATAAGACACGTATTCTTCACGCATCAAAACAGTGTTAAAATTATGTCGTCAGTGAGTGTTGTGGTACAGAACGCGGCAACACGATTTCCATATTTTGAAAAGAACTTTATTTGAAAAAAAGCAAGTTATGTTGTCGCACCCGGTATAACCTAGATGGATTACCAACCGGCATGTACAAGGTGCTGTTTAAGCGTCGTCTCCTCTTAAAAATCAGTAGCATGAAAATGAGGTTTATTCTAGAGTTATTCTTTTTTAACAATAATTACTACATTATGCTCTATGAACTAGTAAATTTTAATGTCAAAAATTATTCGCTACAAGGAAATGCAACGAGTTAAAATTGCGTAACTTCTCTTCCAATATCTTGAGTCTAATATAACGGAGAAAAATATAAATAGAAACATTTTTAGTTTTGAAAGTTCTAACTAAAACTACATTAGAACAATGGCCACAAAGTTCAGAGAAGCGAGCTCAACAAAAGCGAGTCGTTGAACAAGCTAATGGAAATTTGTTCAGTACAGCTAACTTCATGTTTTCGTGACGTTCCGTTACCACTCTGATCACCTTATCTACGTCTTCTTGGTTTCATCCTCTGGAGATATTTGAAGTGAAAGACATAGCGATGTCTGATTCTTTAGAGGAATTCAAACAACACCGGAACATGAACAATGAAAATCATAGGTGTGAACAATCGACGAGAAAAATTTGCCGAACTACGATATTTCTAGCAAAGCTTTTTGACGGAACAAATTTGCTACCTCTCTATCTTGGCTAGCTAGGCTAGTGTCTCGCAAAGGGCAGAGAATTAAGATAATTTGTGCTTGAATGCACGACTTCATTCGAGTTTGTGTTTCGTTAGTAGGAGCTTCTGATGTAATGAAACATAGCAAAATATTTCAAGTTGCCAAAACAGAGGTACTGGGTCAGCAGCGTGAGGTCCTTAATGATCGCGTTAAGTTCGCATGTTACGAGTAAAAGAGT
Source organism: Trinorchestia longiramus (assembly GCA_006783055.1). Classification (NCBI taxonomy): domain Eukaryota; kingdom Metazoa; phylum Arthropoda; class Malacostraca; order Amphipoda; family Talitridae; genus Trinorchestia; species Trinorchestia longiramus. Next base: position 42,821 of record VCRD01003795.1, read on the forward strand.
TGATGCAAGTTTCTGACTCTGGGCGTAAAATTAGGAAACAAAACTAACTCTTCGCCAGGTCATGGGTTGAATCTAATCAAGGATTCTTCTCCTCCTCCTGCACTGAAGAATAGTAGACGTACAGCTGCTTCTGATTCATTTGGAAATTATAAGAATTATAGAGTGATGTTTTGTATCCTCGAACAGAAACAAACTGAAAATAAAATGAAGTTCAGTGCAATAAAATGCGAAATAGAAAGCACCAAGAAGATGTATTTTACATCTACAGAATCACATCACAAGCTCCTGTAAGCCTTACAGTCCGCCTAACATGACACGGAACAATTAAGCACAGAAAGATACAACTGCACTAACGAATTGCCACTAAACTTTCAGGCCCTTATGAGAGTTATTAGCGTGGAAGAACCCAAAAATTGTTCGTGCACACTAAAGGTCCACATTGAAAACAGAACTGCAGTCAAAATGTCGCTCCAACTCGTGACCATGAACATAAATTACAAATATCCGCGGCAACCAAACGAAGACTTCAACAGAAACGTCTTGTGCAAACACTATCGTGATTCTGAACGACCCAGTTGCAGGGTACTGGAAATGGTGCCCTACAGACGAAAGTACCTATACGTATATTGACTACAGGTACTTGTCTGCATATGTACACGGTGCAGCAACATAACTTCCTTTTTTGCGCACCAAAAAGGTATGAAAAAAATAAGTTATGTTACCACCCCTCGTACATAATGAATAGAAATTTTCTATACAGTATGTCTCACAAAAATCCGAACCCATATGTCCCGTATCCGTAATACCATCATAAGAATACCATAAACATTTAATTGCTAGCAAAATTATCCCTCAAAATTAATCTATAGAAAAGAGCATATAATAAGTCGAATGATGGTATTACTGATACAGGAAAATAAATACTCGGTTCGGGTTTTTGTGGGACATACAGTATATGCACTGAGATATATTTCATAGATATAAAATGAATACGCAACGTAGCGCTCTAAGAAAAAAATCAGTTGAGATTGAGTGGAGTAAAAAGCTGGCTAACTTTGCGAAACGAACTAAAAAGCAGTCGACCAAAATTTGTACCCATTTAGGAAATGAATGTTATAAAAAATGATGGGAAAGGAAGAAATGAAGTAAATTCTAGATGATTTTTATGGGTCAATTTTTCAAATTCAGTTCCCACGAGAAGGAACCACGGTCCATGCAGTGAGGAAATCAGTGTCATGCATGATCATATTTTCTACATTAAATGCTTATGTCTTAGTGACTCGTGGTGAGTGCAGCAGTCTCTTCATGTAAACGCTCCGTATATTAACTCTGAGGATATTAAAAGAAAAGCCTTGCATTAAAATACTTGATATTTTACATGATTTAGAGTCAAACACTATTCATAAAATCAACAGTATAAATACAGAAGTGTTAAGTAGTAGACAGCACCGTTATAAGAGCGTTGCGCTTTTTTTAAGTACTTACGGAGGTATAAAATATACTTATATATGGGTTAATATATACTAAGTATATTTTATTCCGTATCTAATATGTAAATAAAACAAAAATTCGTCACTCGTTTAGAATTAATCTCATTTCTTCACCACTTATTGCTTCGTCAATTCATTATAAGGGTGTCTTACTTATGCGACATCCTGTAGTAACACATCACCAGCTTGGTCGACTATCACCAGCTTGGTCGACTGGTGAGCGAGTCTGCTTGCGAGCGGAAAGACCCGGGTTCGAATCCCGCTGCCGACATGGTTGACGCGGCTAGAAATACGGCATGGGACTTGGGTAAAACAACCGAATAATTATCGAAGTAATTATCCGACCCAAGAATGGGCCAGAAGGTTCGTTCCTATAGCCTCATTCTATTCTCTATTCTATTTGGCAGTAGCTTGAGTTCAGCAATGAAATTCACTTTGATTTCAGTAAACAGTTGTAGCCACGATGCGACTGTCAGTCTCTATTAGTTTCTTTTTAACAACATCAAGAAATAATCCTCAGCCTCTCGACAAAGTTTGAATTTACTGAAGGACTAGCATGCGAGGTACGGAATCATCAGTTTCATAACCGTAGGCGCTCAGGAGGGAAAATATGTGGTCGAAAGGGATTTAAATCTCAGAGATGTTACCTCGGAATAACTGGCAAGACATACCACGTGTCTTAGTTACTCCATGAAATATCGTACATAAGTGAAATTCGAATAGCAAAACAAATGCTAGTGACTTTGAAATGTTCTCGAGATACTGCGGGTCGTAACACTGAACTATTTCAGGACGAGGGAGAGCAAGAAAGTCATGTTTTGTTCCCTCAAACAGCAGCAGCTTTACGACCAGCACGTGAGCGCAGCTGCTCCGGTCGACCAGCTGCACAAAACATTGCCCAGCAAGGCACTAACTCCAAGGCAAAGTGATGGCGGTCCAAGGTATACGCAGAATATGCTCGGCGGTCCAAGGTATACGCAGAGTGTGCTCGTGTTATAGGAATGTATCGCCAGTACGTTGAGACCAAGAAGGTTACTTTGAAATTGAGATAGGGAAAATTGGCAATAAGAATATTTTACAAGTAAGCACATAACAGTTGGGTTAATTTACTACTAATTGCTTTAACGACCAGAGTTGCATCTCGATGAGGATCAGCGACGTGATTCACTGTGCAAAAATAGTACATTACTTATCAAGTAACCAATGACGTTTAAAAGTGTTTTCATGATATCTCGGTGAACAGAAAACATTGATATTCATCACATGCAATATCAAAAAAATTCCATCTAGGGATCAATGTCGCTTCGCTCACCGCCACACAGACTGGGTGGAAGTCACCAGAGTGACTATCTTTCATAGAGGAACTCGACTAAGTCTTGGAAGGCAAAAGAGGAAAGGAAAAATTCACTTAAACTTGGGCTCGTTCAACTGGTGATGAAGTCAGCCACGTAACTCTGTTGCAGATCTGTTCTGCATAGAAATTGTGAATTAAAAGTTCTGTGAAACGTAGGGGGCAAAAGTTCTGTGGGACGTAGGGGGCAAAAGTTCTAACATCCTATAATATGGAATTATAAATGAGTGATCTGGTCTCTTCGAAATGGACAATTTTTGTATTAGATAATTATCTTTGCAATTGGTACTCATGCAGAAAATCTGCAATGTAAGAACAAAAAATAATTACCCCAATGACTTATTATTTATGTTACAAAAGGAAACTAATCTATCAAAAAATTACGAATTCTACTTCATTCAAAAAAGTTAATGCAAACATGACTCCATGAGAGTTAAAATAATACCAAAAATCAAATGAGAAGCCAAAGGAAGAGAGTAACTAATTACAAGAAACACTTCAACGGACGACGTAGCAGGACTCCGTACAGCTTACTCCGGTATAAATATTCAAGCTACAGCATGCATACCGAAGGCTAGTTGATGCAATTTAGCAGGGCTGTGGTGTTGGAACTTCAATCCTTCGACTCCAACTTCTGAATCTTTAGGAAGTCCAACTCTGAGTCCGATTTCAGTTCAATAGTTGTAATTTTCCCCAGACTTCGACTTCAAAGTTCCGTAATTTAGTCTCCTTGGCATTGTTCTCTCACAAGATTGTGAGTAACGGTATATCTTAATAATTTTTTTCATATCTGTGTAATAAATTACTCAAGAAAGTAATAAAAAGGTTCACGTATAATGTTCATGAGATCTTCATTTAATTGTTAGTCATTTGATAGCCCATAAAGCCTGCCATGTTGAAGTCTCAGTCAAAAAATCAGCTAGTTATGAAACAAGACCGGGGTATACAGGAAACGAGTATAACTCTCTAACGTTCGCATAACGCATCGATGAGACTGTCATTTGGTCTTCGATGGAAAATATCAGTTTACGATCATTGCAAGCACCGATCATAAATGATTTCTTGGCTATAAAAATTCCTTGAAGAGCGTAGTGATGATCTAATTTCTTCTGAAAGAAATGACATGCTCTGGCGACGAGTCCTCTGGCAACCTGGAAAACATGGTCATGTGCTGCCATGTGCAATAATCTACCCACATGAAAAACAATTCCGACTCCGTAAAAAACTTGCTAAAATGGGCAAGCTCTTCAAGCTCGAAGGATGCTGGGAAACATACCGCCCAGGTAGCGCCAGCTGTAAGACTTTCCTGAACAACCAAATTTATCATATTTCTTATACACAATTTTTACTCTACCTATTCATAAATGTATCAAATAAATTTACGCACCACATTTTCGCAACGATGCCGACACAAAGTAATTATTTTTAGTGCCCGAGTTCTCAATTTTATGGCAACGGCATAGACGTTGTTTTCTGCACAGCAACATCGCGGCATCCCTCCCAGGACAACATTAAAGCCACCTCTTCAAACGAGGTATGGAGCAGGTAGCTCCCATACTCTGAGCAAACTTGTCAATTCTTTTTCAGGTTACTTGTTACTTCAGAAAGTGAATAACCAGCATAAAATTTGCAAGAAGCCACAGAACACATAACTACACACCAGCAAAATTTATCCTATGTATAAGAAAAAAAATTTTGAGATGAAAAATGTGTTTAATCTTTGTTCGCATTACAGCAGGTGGTAAAATACTTGTTTGCATTACTGTGCAAAGTATAATACTGCGAGGCATAGATACAGAAGTTTTAGAAATCAGGAAAATGAAGTTAAAAATCAGATATCTTTCCTCTTCCGAAGGATTTCTCTCGTGCTAGAAAACTCTCCTTGCAATTTTTACTTCTGCAAGAAGACTGACAAACGTAAGAGCAAATAAAAAAACTTCTAATATTATTTTACTGGTAATGTTAGAGACACAAAATTCATTCTTCTGGAAATAACGACCTCATTTGAATAAGATAAGTTTAATATATTGCTACAAGCGCTTAAAAAAGTGAAAAGTTTAACAATTAACAAAATAGATAAAATACTTATTTCAAAAACACTTATTCGGGTGACAAATCTGCACTCTATAGTTTTTTATTTTATACCTGCACGTACATATATTGCATAGCTTTTTGTTTTCAAACGGTGAAGAAATTTATCTGTTCAATGAATGGCCTGAGTAATATCACGTGAAAGCGATTGGAAAGCTGAATATCAAGACAAGTAACGTACAAGAACTTTTTTCAGAATACTCGCGTTTTATTTTTTAATTGGAGACAATTCCCAGCCAACAACATTTGCTTCAGATCCAAAGCTCGTCTTTAATTTTCCATATTCTTCTTTTTGCGTTGCAGATCTTCCTTTTGTGTTGCAAACAGAGATTGGAGGATATTTCTTACCATCAAAACAAAAAAATTTGTTCCTTTGAGTCAGAGAGGATTTTGTGTCATCAGGCAGAGATTGCTGAAGTATTTGAGTCAGAAAAATGCTTGCGTAGTTCCCGTTCTGTTGACCGTGTACACGAGTGCTGTATGAAGTACTAATCCCTTACGAATTTGTTCTCATTTTTCCTCATTACGAACCACGCACAAAGCATTTTGGATCCAAAACACTGCCCATATTAAATCTTTGGGTAGTCAACAAGCTTTATTTTCTTCACTGATACTCCTGATCGCTATTGTGGCTAGCGATAACTCGCTTCTTGAACAGACTTAAATTTGAGTCACTGAACTTCAGTAGCGCGTCTAATTGCACTCCGTTCGTCACCATAACTCCTGATGAAGAGTTATTCTTCATCAAGATATAACTAAGATGTTTGGTACTAGCAAGATTGTTCAGCGTTTTTTTCAGGTGCTATATTACGTAGAGGTGCAATTATACTGTCACATCAGCGAGTTTCCTGCAGTATGCTTGTGCCTGAGCATGAGGGAAGGGTGGAACAGCTAAACTTAGGCGATGCCTTTGTTTGAATGGGCAACTTAGTCAAATTTATATCCTCTGGAAGAAACTTGATAATACGCATATGCAGGAGATATTATGAATCTGAAAGCAATGCCACTGATTCCTTAACTAATTTTTTCATTCGTATCGCATCGAGGAAAGTGCATTAGATTTTTTTGTGTCGTAAAAAATATGTTCGACTCCTTAGGTTAAAGTTGACACTCTGCAATATAGTATTTGTGTTCTCTAAAACACTTTTACTCTGCACTGCTTTGAACCGATTTCTAGCGAGGATGCTTCACCTGAGCATAATGATTTACGCAGTGGAACTCAAAACAAAAGTTGGAACAACCGTTGAATCAACATCTATCAAACTCTTAAAAATATCATACGCTTAGATTGTTTACAAATGTTACAGCCAAGATTTTTGGAGTTATATGCGATACAAAGCATTTTTAAAGGTCAGTCGTGCAGAAAATTTTTCAGTTTGGTATGTTCCTCGCATACTGAGGAGTCTTCCAAGAATTTCATGTCGTTCTGAGTTCTTCCTTTGGTTACATCTCCCCCTTCCCAGGTCATTCTATCTTCCGCGGCTACGAACGTCCTTTCGCGCGATAATGCAGGCATACCACCATCGGCATTCCTATACTTTATCAGGGAAGTCTGGTAGCTTTCAATGGATATTTTGCTCCGTGCTTAAAAAGTTTCCCGTATTTGCATACATAATGAGCTACTACTGCCTAGTTGAAGACACAACCAAGTCCCGCATTCAGTTTCATAACCGAAGAAACCGCGAGAAAATGCAGTACATGACAACGCAGAATTGGAGAGTTGCTTGCGTCGTCTGACTACAATTAGTCCGGACCTTAGACCAGCATCGTTGATTGATTGCCAACTGTGCAACGGAATTGATTATCAACAAAATTAATTAAGCAGTTTCCTAGTTACTAAACCCGACCCTTACTTCACTTTGCCCCTGAGTGATATAGTTTAAGCGAAGAAATTTTTATGTAAATATAAATTGCAGGTGTCGTTGGGATCACGTTGATAAACTGTGGGGATTTTTTTACAGTCAAGCAAGTGAAAATTTTTTCAACCCTTTTCCAGTCCGATACTCCTTTTTTAAATTAATTAGTAAAAAATATCGTTTCTTGCATACCATAAGATGCACACAACAAATTACCAGCCAAATGACAGCTGTTACTCTAATCGTTAATAAGAGGAAAGTTATTTGCTCATTACGTTCGAAATGAAAACTGTTGTAGTGAAGGCTCGATACGTTCCAGGTCAAGAGCTATTAAGTCATTTTTTTACCTTTCCTGGTAACATTGATCGGAAAAATTTTTCTAATCTTTAAAACCAACAAGAAAAACAACTTGGGTTTTTTGGAGTTACTTAAAAGCAAAGTCATAGAAACACAGCCCGCGTCAATAACCCCAAAAATGGAAATTTGAATACTTTAGGAATGGAATAAATCGAACTGCTATTTCTATTTGAAGCCGGAGAGAAGAATTATCCCCATCATGACATGTGAAGCAAGCTTGTATTTTTACGTCTCATCAAAATTCACTGGTCAAGGAAAATTAACGAGCCAATCTAACTTGGCTAAAACATCCATTTGAAACAGCCCCACAACATAGCCGCTAAGGGAAGATCCTCTTATAAAGCAGACATTCGATGCAAAGGTTGTGCAGCCTAACCGAATCCATCATTTCTGCACGCCTGGATGATTGCCTTTTTCAGTCTGCGTGGAATTTTGTCGAGAAAATTGCTTGCCTAATTTATTCAAGAGAATACTTTGTAGAAATGCAGTAAGTCTAGAGGGAGAATATTTTTACATAAACTTGGATAATTCATAAATAATAAAAATCTCTTTTCCTCAAAAAAAATTTTAAATATTATCAACATGAGTTCTAAAAAGGTGTTTAACTAATGAAGACAGCAAATATTGTGAAGTTAACGTTGTTCCTAGTAAAAAAACAGCAATAATTTTCAAAGTTCAATCCGCAAAACACGCATCGTAATTCGAGTTTACTTGGCAACTTTTCCAGAGAAGCGACGCTAAACTTGACAAAAAACTTACGAGTCTTATTGGGCTTCATCAGTCCTCAATTATTTTTCAATAGATCAATCAAATTGACTTCCAGACTTCTCATGGATTTGTTCGAAGCTTAAGAATTTGAAAAGGATATAAATTTGATGACACGAGTCTTCTGTCATCCAGGACTTGTAAGAAAAAAGGATCGCAAGAATGGAAGGGAACTGGAGACGAGTTTCTGGATGAACTTGCAGAGGCACACGACAGAGAGACGTTATCAAAAGGACGCACGTTCGTCACGTCGTTCAAGAACACCAGTAAAATATCGACACGCTGATCTTGAGAGAGATGTTAGGAGTGTTCAAAGCACAACACCTCTTTGAGGTTCAATAAAGCTTGTAATGAAAGGCACGTCATTCATGAACAAACTTAGCATCATCAATAACGCTGCAGCACAAGTCTTTAAATGAGCCACTCAATGAATACGAAAAGGCTATTAATAAAGGAAAATGGCGATTTGAATAATGGGAAAATAGAAAAGTACGTGAAATTTTCACGACACTCCTTTTGTACGCAGCTGTAAGTTTACGGGATTTACTCTGAAACCAGATTGTTTATTTACCACAAATGACGTCATTAATTGTGTACCGAGAGTCGTGTAACAATTGCGCGCAAGTCATATTTGTGTGTACAGCAAGTCATAGCTACTGTGCACCAAAAACATGTAATAGTTATGTATCTCAAGACATGTAATAATTGTGCATTGCAAGCGGGATGGTAATTAGGCGACACAAACCAGATTTATGTGTTCCAAGAGGCATATCACCAGTGTGTACCAAGAGTCATATCACCAGTGTGTACCAAGAGTCATATCACTAGTTTGTACCAAGAGTCATATCACTAGTTTGTACCAAGAGTCATATCACCAGTGTGTACCAAGAGTCATATCACTAGTTTGTACCAAGAGTCATATCACTAGTGTGTACCAAGAATCATATCACTAGTGTGTACCAAGAGTCATATCACTAGTGTGTACCAAGAGTCATATCAATAGTGTGTACCAAGAGTCATATCAATAGTGTGTACCAAGACTCATACCACTAGTGTGTACCATGAGTCATATCACTAGTGTGTACTAAGAGTCATATCACTAGTGTGTACCATGAGTCATACCACTAGTGTGTACCAAGGGTCATTTAACAATTGTGTAATACGAGTCCGACAATCATCGCATAATAATTGATGACAGAGTATGACTGTTAACTGTTCTTAGTCTACCCTTTACTCCTGGTTGTTTTTGATTGAGATGCGTGCGAGTGACTGTGCGTGATTAAGGTGTTATTTGTATGCATAAAGGTATCATGCAAGACAACCATCGAGCTTAGCAATATGCACTTACAAATTACAGAAACGTAGCACAATACCACCTACAGCAGCACAAAAAAGAAGAAATTTTATATCCTAACTCAGAAAACACTGCAGCTCACTTTTACGGAGTTTGTACACTCCAAACCTCAATTGAAGTGCCAGTTATAATCCTTTCTCCAATACCAGGCAAGTCAAACAAACGTTTGTCGATAACATTGAGAAAGCTTTCTTTGAGCTGAATTCAATGGAAAAACATTAATGGGAGCTTCGATGTTTTATCAAAGGAGGGTTCCGTCGATAATTTGAAGGGAGCTTAATTAACTTTATTAGGGGCAAAAAAATACGAAAGGCAAAGCACTTAGCTACTTTAAAAACGAGAATGATGTAAACTGAACTTTAAGTTCCTTCTCGTCCAGATTTCACGTTATGAAAACCGTTCTTTATATAGCATATGTGTATGATCCTTTAATAAATCTCTTAAAACCTTACCACCAGGTTCAAATCCAGGAGTAAATATGGCAATGTTCCACCTTAATTAACGAGCAAAACTGTTCAAATGAGCTACGGTATTTGGTCATCACTAAACAATACGTCTAGAAGAAGGTCAAGATTCGAGGGGATGAACGGATTTTGCATGCGTTACACCCTGTAGAGCATAATATTATTGAGAGAGACGTAAATGAGTAGCATGTTTTTTCAAAACAGTTATTTAAATTTAGCTAGCATTCAATCAAGTTTATCCATCATGGTCCTAATTTAGTTAAGAGTTGACACACAACATGAAGAAAATGACGTATATTTTGCTGAACAGACACCAGATTTGATGAAATGTTTAAAATGCTTCGTAATTTACTCGTGACGTTTCAGAAGTTTGCGCAGGTCGTGTGTGTGGCAGCTACTGCTGAGAGCAACGGTGATTACAGCTCCAGAGCAACAAAAATGAAGGTGAAGGCAGAAAATAGCAGCTTAAGTAGAGTTGGATGCCTCTCGAAAGCAACGAGGGTCTCAGAAAGGCCTATTTGTCAGGTGCGCCTCTGCCTGGCCTTATCGCTAGCTAACGAACAGGAAAGAATGCATTAGCTTGACGGGGCTCGAGTCGGGCTACTGCCTCTCACTAAACACTTGTGTTACTCCATTTCTTCTCAATTTCAGCTTGCAACAAGACTTGCAAGCGACGTCAAGCTAAGGAAAACAAGCTGTATAACGGAAATATTATGTCAAGTTAATAAAAGTTGCCGATGATACTGAAATTAGTTAAAATAATTTTCAGCTAATTCGTACACTTTTCTGTCAGTTTCAAGCATGTTATGTTAAATTTATTTAGATTTAGACTATTTTTCCAATCAATTATGCGTCAATTACTACTGTTGAATAGTAGAAAAGTTCATGCCTATTTACTCAAGTTTACTTTCTAAGTGAACAGTCTTTTAGCAACAGAACTTTCTTTAATTCAAACACTTTTAGAGAACTAGTTGTCCGCAAGGTTTTCATGTAAAATTTGAATCAAAGCACCAGCTTCGAGCTCAAGCACGACAATATTCTTTAGATGTTGCAAATTCAATTTTCTTATCAAAACAGCACATTCCTCCGAAAAATTTGTTTCCCCAAACCGAGTGATGAAGTGTCATTTGCCGGCATGCAAAGAGACACTTCAAAGCCTTCCGCCTGCACTGAAATGCAAACGAGCTCGCATTTCGCTTATTGACTGAAATCTTTGTGTCTGGCTGGAAACATTCAGTCCCCCGGTGAAGATGATGCATTAGTCTGAACTAGCGACCGATGACCTCTTGTGCATGAGACTTAGCAAGTCATTATAAACACCAGCACTAGGTTCGATTCACACGTGGAATTCTTACCTCAAGCCACATAAAAAAAACCAATACGAGCAACTTACCTCTATAAAACATCAACATGTGTTTGACATAAAGATTTCAAAGCGTTTTCTTTTCTCTGGAAAACCANACTACAAGATGGATTATCGATATCTTAATGCATCGCTCAATTTGTCGTTGACGAATTATCCATAACATCAATTTGGAGCTCAAGTGGCGCTTCCTCTCATGGACGCGTAATCTGTTCGTGCCCGCATTCTACCAAAAACAGTGTCCTGCCAAAAACAGCTGCACATCACTCCCCAGCACAACAGCCAACCACGATCTTTGTTGCTAAAGTCAAATGTAACATGTAATTGTCAAGTGTGAACGAAACAACGCATTGTGAGACGTTACTGGTGATATTTGTTCTAAAATTTTCGTCTGGAAACAGATGCTCAACCCGTATTTTTGGGTCACGCTTTGTGTCGAGACTAGTCTAACAGGTCGCCAAATTTAGCACACCGATATCGGCAGGAGCAACACTCCACATTGGAGGCGGGTTCGTAAAAACGACACTTTAATAGATTGCGACATTAAAAGCTCTTGATTAATGCAATGCCGAGGGGCTACAGAGTAATGGGCATCACCATACACGGACACTGAGGGATCAGAAGATCAATGAAATGAGCTGCATGACATGAAAGTACAGGATTACAGCGAGGTTTGAATGAATTTCATAATTAACGGATACATGGCAACTGAGAAGGTGCGAGAGTCTAAGTGTACAAAAACACAGACCGATGAACCCTGTAACATAACACACACCAAACATGCTGGCAAACTGTCTCAGGATGCTCAACTGTTGCAACAAGTCTACATGGATCAAAGTTCAGTAGTTCATTCCGTCGATTTATGCTTCGATACCGACGTTTGAAACTGCCTAGTTAATTCGGTTTTTTAGATATTATTAAAGTTTTGGCTCAAATTATTTACAAGGAGCATACTATGAAATATAGGCACGAAATTCCATTATTTCTGAGAATCTCCACGTATTCCCTCAAGCTAAATAGAGGCTTCAAATGCCTATATCAAGGAGCTTAAAACAATGTTTAGAAAATAGTCTCCACTTTGCATGGCAATATACACATTTTCTTCCGGAATAAAAAATATGAAACTGATCCACTGGGTTTACTTGATAATTACACAATTATCGTTTCTGGAACCCTGGATAATTTTCAATATGAAACACAGAAGACCAATTCATTTAAATTATAAATTTAGGTCAAGAGTGCAGGCAAGTGAGCTGTGAACGCTGGCTGCCCTGCAATGTTGACTCAACCACAACTGGGGCCTGGTCTCGCACAACTGGGGC
>VCRD01003796.1:0-53830 GCA_006783055.1 Trinorchestia longiramus
ACCCTGGACGGTTGGATACCCCTCATCCTGGATGGTTGGATACCCCTCACCCTGGGCGGTTGGATACCCCTCACCCTGGACGCTTGGATACCCCTCACTGTGGCTCACTTACTCTAGCGCCAACCCTAACCCTGACCTGCTTCCTGCCCAATGCCCCATGAAACAAAACGGTACTTTCATCCCCTTCACGTCCACCTGAAACTCATCAGTGACATTTTTAATGAAGACATTCTGTGACGATCATCACATCTGATCATGAGGAACGAGCATTTCCGTTCAAAACAATTTGACACTCAAAACAATTTAACACCTAAAACACCAAACAAAATCGGTAAACTGTTATTAGAAAATATAACTTAATATATGCACTTACAAGTTGTGAATATGCATTTATTGGACTTGACATTCGTTGGCACAAGCGAAAAATGCGGAAGTAAAATATAAATTAAGAGATAAATCACATACATTAACTTTCAGAGGATTTATTCTGCATTTGTGGTCTCATGGTTTTAATCCCATTATGATGTAAACTCTATTCTTAAATATTTCTTTCACACAGTTATTTCTTTGAAAATTTATTTATATATAAAAATGAAATTTATTTTTTATGCTCACCGACTTTTAGTAGTATACTCAGATATAATCTTTCCAATATATAGTGATTTAGTTTTGAGTTATGAGGCACAATTTTAGAAATGATCACTCATAAGTTCTTATGAGATTCTGAAATTTCATAAACGTCGTATCAAAAATAACATTTCCGGTTAACCTGCTCGTACCTCTGTGAAAAGTTATTGATTATTCGTTGCTGTGTGGAGGAAACTTAAAGAAGCTTTGCATTTATTAGTGAGGCTGTGTTAAGTCTAATTACGTTTGAAACGCCCGTACACGATTTTTTTTCAATTTTAAGCATCAATTTAATTTTTCAGTGAAGTCTGTAGATAATTCATTCAAATCATTGCGAGCTTGAAGAAATGAAGCGATCTTAAAAAATGTTAACAGTAAGGAAAGAAAAGCCAAAATAAATGAAAGACAAATTATAACTACACTTCATTAATGCCTAGCGTATCAAACATTTCATTTTCTGCGTAAATTGAGTGTATAGAGGCTGTTCATAAATTTGAAATTTATTCTCATAGGGAGGGTCAGCTTGGCTTCAAATTTTCAACGGTAGAGGCTTAACATCTGTTCCATGTGTTTTCATAAGATTGCATCTGCACATCATGTTCATCATGAGGTTACGTTAATCAAGTAACTAATCAATCATGGTAAGTCATCCATGGCATCGTTGTAGCTCACTGTTATCACAGGCCCTTACGAAGAGCCCTGAACTAATTAAGACAGAAACTGTGAAAACATGAACGGCGTCTACGGAAGCAATCAACTACGTTAATGTACGGAGATTGGCGATGCTGCAGAGACCATTGTTTCCGGCGCTACAACGTCCGGAGTTGACATATGACGAGATGGAAGCCGTTCAACATGGCAGTGCCATTTAAGTGGAAGTTGAAAGACAACACTTGCAGTCGACAGCTTATCAAATGAGGGACCTATGAACGTATCTGACCTATGCAATTATGGGATAATTAGTTTTGGTACGCTACGTTAAGCTCGGGTTTATTGAAATGGAAAAGTTAGTCAATGATCGTGGTAGTCTATTCAAAATAATAAATAGTGATCCATATCGAATCAAAATAATAAATAGTGATCCAGATCGAATATACGGCATCTAACTGTTAGGATCCAGCCACTGTAGGTAACTCAAATTGAAACTGAAGGTTGATAACATATATACGGCCTTCAATTGCCTCTAAAATACACACACAACAAGATGGCATCCGAGTGTAATATGAAACCAGTGAAGGCATTTATAAGAAAATACCCAAGTATAATACCCAGAGTGAGTATTCATAAGAATTGTTTAGGGAACGTATTATATTGTACTGCTCCTAGATATCGGGGGAGCAAATTGTTGTGTAAGTCCCTTCATCTCCAGCAGCTAATGTGAGAGATTCGTATGTATTATCAACATAGATATCAAAATAACAGGGATTTCATTCCGAAATGAAGGCAAAAACAAATCGTGTGTAAATTAAGTTGGTCTGAAGAGCAAAAAATATGAGTGACCCCAAAACAGTAATTAAGTGATTGTAGTTCTTTATCTCTCTAGTGGTGACACGAGTGGTCTGGACTGGTGCGCAGTCATCATAATGACTAGTGAGGGTCAGTCTATAGACGATTAACTTGTATATCAACGAGGTTAAAATGCGACCAAAATATTAAAAACTTTCAAAGGCCCGGGAGTGCTTACCATCTAGAAGTAAAACTACAACTTTTTCAACGATTCCTGCCTGCATATTATGCTACACAAATGCACCGCTCCAATGAGGTGAAGTCACCAGATTTACGCGTACCTAATATCCCTAAATCGCTTAAATCACAAGCAATAACATGTCTTTCGGTAGCTCAACACCTGCTCAGCCTGGAAGCAGCTCACAGCTGCATGTGTATCATGCAGAAAGCAGCTGATGCCGATTTAAGAGAAAGATTTGCAACTGCACCTGCGAACGCCACCCAAGTGTCGCACGCTCTACTGGGGGCCTTTATATTATTTGCTACCTTGGATTTAGGAGATCTGAACGGCATTAAGCAGACTCAGAACCTGGGACTATGTGATGGATTGAATGCACGACAAATACAACCGACGGCGATTTAGAAACTTTTCACTCGAATCAATTTGTAATTCCGAAGATAGCGAGAACGCTGCTCCAGTGTCAGTCAAAATTGAAAATATTGAAGCGGAAAACTCCTTAACAGTTAACATTGGAATTTTTATCAAAAACACTTTAAAGAATTTGTGTGCATTATTTGTTAATGGGACAATTTTCTCACGAATTAACGAATTTTTTTAACTCCTGAGTATTTTTAATTTTCGTGCTCATACATAGTATAAATGAACGACTTTTTTGCTTGCATGTGAAGAGCAGCCTTGCAAAGTTGCCCATGGAAAAATAACCTTGAAATACTGCAGGAAATTAGGTACTAAAATAAGAATACATAAGGAAAAGGTAAAGTTTCAATAAATCGCTTTTTGTCTAACGATGTTAACTGCTGTGTAGCCTGAAATTACGAAATTAAGGTTATTAGATTTTTGAAAGAATTCTGTACTGTAATGTTTTGAATATCATCATTGTTATTGTTGGGTTGTTACAATTGATGAAATTCATAAACGCTTTTGATTGAAGATAGCTTGAATAAAATTTCTTTTGTGAGCGCGCTTTACCTCGTAAACATTAAACGTATCATAGAAACATCATTGTGGAGTTATGATTAAAATAATGGTAAATGTGATTTTATAAATAGCGAATATAATAATAATAAAAAGAATGATAATATTATTACTAAAACCACAGTAATAATGACAACGACAACATCGATGATGAAAATAAAATAATAATGACACTAATCATCCTGAATGATAATAACAATAATAATTCCTCAATACTACCTAGTTGAGGTGGTAGGTGAAGAAGAGTCAGAGTCAAGTCAGGCGAACCCACACTATGAGGCAACTCTAATAGTTGCACATCACCTGAGTTTTTGGGCTTCATTTTTTAAGAGTTTGTTGCAGTCAGCTGGTGTGTCCCTGCCACCTGATGGTAATAGTTCACCTCTCCTGCATTCTTGTTGTTCAAGAGAGGAAACAAATTGCAAGACCAGGATACAGCGAGGCTCCGTCCAAGATTTAACGGTAACTCGAAGTTTAGAATTGCTCCGCAAGACCTGAGCCACGCGAACTTTGTCGTCGACTTAGCAATGATTTCGTCGATTATGGCATAATCTGCTAAAATTTACGTTAATTTAACGAGGAAGTTATAATGAGGCGGCATCACTCCGACCTACGTGAGTGTCAAGAGAATTGGTGCCCGGTGTAATACCTGCAGGGAGAACGCGAGTCTTACACAGATAAGATTCACAAAATTATTCCAGGCAGCAAGAGAAAATAATTCTACACGACTGTTTGTCATGGGAAATGAATAAATGTCAGAGAAATTATTTGTAGTTCAGAGCATCAAATTCAAAACGTATGCAAATTCTTTGGATTTTGGTTGCTGCATTTCCAAACAAATTGCTTTTCACCTTTCGCATGAGCGTGCAGAATTTGCAGAACTGGCAGACGAGAGTAACTGTTAGATATCAGGAAATTGAAGAGACTGATCAATTGAACTCTCAGTTTTGCGTTTTTTATACTTGTTAGGATATCGAAGCTTATGCTACACAAACTGAAAAAAGAAAGTATGCTTGTCAAATTGTGTTCATGTAGCAACACGGCAAATATTCCGTACTTTTAGAAGTACTTGGACGATGATTCAAGCTAAATAACAGTTTGACTCCGATTACAAATTCTGAGTGAACCTCATCGGAATTTGTTTAATGATATCTTTTTTCCACAGTGTAAGGCTCCGTGTCCGCAATAAATAGACCGTCCTTTGGTCCACAATTAAACGTAGGAACTTGTACTGAAGAAACAGAACTACTTTTTTAATTGCAGGTTTCCTTCAAGAAAAAGTAACAGAAGTTCTCACTTAATCGCTTCGCGATGCAATTAGAATCTTCAATTTGAAATTCCTTAAAAGACAAGAAATACTTTCTTTTGTTTGGTTTGAAAATGATGCATAGAATTGATTTAAATAGTTTTTCTTAGAAATTTCGAAGCAAATAACCAAAAACTTATCAGACAATAGTAAAAATACTATCCAAAATTGAAATGAAGGAAAATATTTAATATCGTATACTTTATTGATCTCCATTGTTCTTACGTCCGTAGATAAAGATAATATAAAGGAATTGGGAGTCAAAAAGCGATGTATATGCAGTTATTTTTAAGTATTTTGTAAATTTTATATAATGATGAAATGACGTGGTGTCAAAATTTAATGAAATAAAAGATATTAACAAATGCTTGTGCTTACAGACTTGAAATTATAAACTAATACGGGAGCGGATCTTTCTAGTTTAAGTTTGAATATGCATAAGCCTCCCCACACCCCTAAGTTTCTCCCCAGATCACCCCTTGGGCAAACAACAACAACATGCATTTCCCTGTTGCACAACGGTCTAATGGAATGTTGAAAGTAACATAAGGCAGTAGATGTGACATTTGAACCCTAAAAATTACAACCTAATTCGAACGTCCATGAATATTCCTCACAAATAGGTAAGAAAGCGGGACAACATTTGAACACGTTTTGTCTAGAAAGAGAGGATTCATATTACTCTCGATGCTTAGTTTATATTAGTACTGATACCTATGGATAACAGGTCTGAAACTGGAGCTCTTCGACCACGTAGGAGTCATGTCGAAGGACCTCTGAGATATTCAGCGACGAGAAAAGCGAATGGAAGTCGCCTTCCAACGCTTCCAGTTGGAAGGACAGGTGTCGAAAAGCGATCTTATTGTTGCAGATTTGCTGGACTAGAAGCTGCAGGCCTCAGGAGTTGAGACAGGAGGCTCCTTCGAGACACGATGAGTTTGAAATTTTCAAAAATGTCTCGAAAATTTCAATTTGCTATAAAATTTGTCATTAAAGAACGGAAAGGCTCGCTGTAGTTTGCCGCTCATTCACCTATCATAGCTACGAGAAATATTATTGACTTACGGTATGACTCCAAAATGTATGATGTAGCACACTGGAATTTTAAACGTAGTGATGTTGCATTGAAACTTTGAGTATTAGCAATACAAAAAAAGACAAAATAGTGAAACGTCATTGTACAGGGTAGAGCATAATTCTTGTTACATATTTTCAAATCAATTGTAATAATTATTTGTCGCAAATATTACCCAATGTAATTTATAAAATCAATCTTCAAGGATATACCGATTTTTTAACAGAGCAATTAGCCATTAGCTATTGACAATGTCTGTACAATTGATGTGAAAGTTCATTATAGAGAAGCATAAAAGGGGGCTGAGGCCATCAAAAATATTCAAACTAAGGCGAAGCTTTAAAATTAACAGAATATTGATAAAGAGAAGAAGTGAAGCCTACTCTACTTCTTGCCAGAGTATCAAAGTTCTGAAGTCAAAATTGGGTAAATGCTGGGAGAAAATACTGTCAGGATTGTAATTCTTCCGGCCATTAAAACTTTCATTAAAAACTTCACAAAGTAGAGAGGGCAAAAGGGAAGATTTGAAGATCTTTTTTGTAGTCGTAGATTTGTCAATTGCTGACTATTTGTTAAAGTCAGCGCTTTAAAACAATGTCTTTTTAAAAAAAATCATTTATGTTTTATAACAGTATTTATGTCCCACCCTATACTAGGAGCAGGAACTGGAATGGTTCATTTTTAGTAGCTATGTACGTATGTGCAGTTCGGCCTGGATTTTCCTTTAAAATTTGATAAGGTTTCATTCTGAAATTTTGGGCGAGTTCAGTGCTGTTTTAGAGTCAGAATTTGAAGGCTGAAACAAGTTATTAATGAAATTATGAAATTGTTGAGCGTATTAAATCATTGACGTTTGCTCCTCTGTATATAGTCACATTATTACATGTCACTTTAGCTGAAGATTCAAAGCTCATCGTACGTCAGTTTTTCAGCAACATAAAAACCGTAGTTGCCCGTATGAAGTCGACCGCTACTAAATAGCTCATAAATGCGTATTTATTTGTGATGTAATTAACCTAAAGTTGTGTACTTGAGCTCTCTCTGAGTACAATTTTTCTGAACAGAAGTTGAGTGTTAACTCTGTTCACTGGTCGGGCCCCAATTAGCACAAGCACTCGAAACAGGACTTGTCTAAGTGAGCTTTATGGAGGGCATCCCGAGTAGCAAAACTTACGACGGCCTCTAATGAAGTGTTATTTAAGTTGCTAAAACCCGTGCACGATTACAGGATGTAGCAGGACTTGCAGCATGTAGAGCGCTTGACTGTGCACCATTACATGATGTAGCAGGACTTGCAGCATGTAGAGCGCTTGACTGTGCGCCATTAGAGAGTGTAGCAGGAATTGCAACATGTAGAGCGCTTGACTGTGCACCATTACATGATGTAGCAGGACTTGCAGCATGTAGAGCGCTTGACTGTGCACCATTACATGACGTAGCAGGACTTGTAGCATGCAGCGCGTCACTGTGCGCCATTATATGATGTAACAGGACTTGTAGCATGCAGCTCGTTTTACGAGTGCTTCATGGTAGTTTGTCTTGTAACTTAATAAACGATCCTATCAGAATAAAGATAACAAAGACAACTTCTATCGTCCCTTATCGGCACGCGTACCACGTACTAACATGCGTACCCGACCTCTACCACTACGAGCTCTCGATGCCGTTAGTAGCGAGGTGCTTTTGTTGTGGCTGCGGTGATTAAATTAGGAATATATGTAATAATAATAACATGAACGAGGTTTCTATTCCTGGACGGGATGGAAGAACTACAATCAAACATCAGACAGAAAAAATCGTACCTGTACTTGGTTTGGCTAACTCGTATTGTATACCAAGATATTTCTTAGCTTATTTTATGATTTTGCTATTCTACTTTCCTAAGGGCTGCAAAGTCAGGTTATTTTGTGGTCTTGCATATCCGACTTTGCGTCCTGAGAAATATATTTAAAAACAGTTAATTGTCCAAAAATTTTTTGAAATAAAGAGAAAATTTTTTATTCATTAATGTGCACTTTTCATTTATCATGTTGCCAAGGACATGTCGCAACGGAGAAAAGTAGAATATGTCTTTTAGTGACATGACTCCCAGAAGCAATTTTGCGGCCGGAATGTGGGATCGAACCTGGTCGCCATGAAAGCCCTCTACTCTAACGCAGAATGAAGCTCGTTCTCTACGTAATCTTGCAGACCCATACAGCCTCACAAGATCTCTCCTCAAAGCAAAGTGTGGGCGCTTTCTAAAGCTTCTAAGGCTTTCAGAACGTTTGCAGCTCTACTTCTGACCATAGTTTTCATCTCTTATTGTTTTTATGCCATAGACTAACCAGAAAACAGACGATTACGGTATTTGAAACGGTATTGACAAAAATTTCTAGCCCTATACTGCTGGAGAGCAAAAATCGCTATAATTTGCACTTTATTCTTCAGTACATAGCGGGTCATTAACAGGAATACATAATAAACATAAGCAAAGTTACTTATTTCTTTTAGCAAGTACGATAGGGCAAAATATATTTTTATAATGTGCCCTCAAGACCTTTAACATCATTCCACAAGTACGGAAATGTGTTCAAATGCTTATTAGAATACTATAATATTCAGATGTTGCGTTCAGCAAAGAGTGTAAGAAAATTTCAGGCACAAAGAAACTGAATATTTTACCATGACGAGTTTCAATATATATATTCTAATTCTGAATTCAGTAAGTCATCTTCCTGATTTTTGTAGCGTGTACAAATGTGCTTGTCGTACGTGCATTGAAATACACGTACGCTGCATATGCTCCTATCGAATAGACTAAACTTTCAAACCTTTACTTGCTCAAAAATAGTATTCCTTGAAGATGTTGAAACCAATAGCATATTAACAGCCGAAGTTGTTCAAAGTACCTTAGCCTCATTCGTTTAGTGATGTTTAGCTGCAGAGGAACTACAGTTTAAGAATTGTCTTAAAAAAAACTATTACTGAGAAACTTCAAGACATCTCAAGCTATGAACTTTTTTCCCGTTAAAATTGCCGCAACTTGGAACCAGCTGCCAGAAAACATAGTTTCTGCTGGCACTGTGAACACATTCAAAAATCGTCTCGATAAATTTTTGATTACGAACCCCTCAGTATTATATCCTACTAACTCTATGTCCCTAACTCCTTAAGGCTAATGTATGATTGAGATAAATGCTCGTGACATAAACGCCTGTGCGTGAGTGATATGTGTGCACATGATTAAATTGACTTACGTGGTTAAGGTGTACGTGCATGACTGATGGATTTACTTTAGACGGCATGGGACTTCGGTATTGAACCAAGAATGGGCCAAACGGCTCGTTCCTATTGCCTTATTCTATTCTATTCTATTCCTAACTGTAGCAATAAAGTTATCAAGTGAGTAGAAATGAAAATTTAGATACGAGACTCCACAAAAGTACTGGTACAAAACCCCTACCACGTCCCATGAACTTTGAGCAATGGTACACGAAAAAGGGATTTTCCAGTTTTTCATGGCCTTCGTCTGCGTATAAAACCAAGAATAATAAAATCAGCGAGGAATATCCGTGGTCGAAGTCGATGTATAGGTCGACACAAATGGTTTTTATGGTCAATTAATTACTCTAATGGGTAATTATTGCTGACCCTCCTTAAATAAAATGCCATTGGGATGATTAAAACGTCCCTTACCCGTTATAGACTGATCAGCACATTAACTACTGCGTTTTCTGCTCTATAGAAATTGATTTTATTATTATTATTACGTAGTCTTACGCAAAAAAAATCTGTTTCCTTCTTGCAAGTTATTTATTGCTTTACTGAATCTATAAACTTCAAACCAATTGACCCACGAACAACGGTATAATTGAAAATACTGATTATAGACATTCTGAACGAATTTTGCAGATCAACTGCGTCAATAGTTCTGCAAACAAATTTGAACAGATTCTTCCCAATCAAATAGACCGAAAATTAAAGGACCAGAATTACTCATCAATTATACATTAACAATCTCAACTGGACAGAAGCATCTTTAATATTTATGAGCCATCTTAGTACGGTCGGTGAGTCTGTTTTCAAAATTTTACCATGACAAACTGATGGAGATAATATGAGTATAGAGCAGTAACTGAGTTGGAACCTGAAAATTTAAACTTTAAGTTTCGAGGTATGAATGGCAGAATAAGAAATAAACGCCGAATAGTATTATTGGCGGAAATAAATTATGTATTGCTAATTCTCTCTTCACAATTTATAAATGAATTATTATTTGAAACATAGGTTACAGTCGTTGATGTTGGATCGTTATTCAATACAATTACACTCTACGTATAAGACATAAATATGTATTACCAGGCCCTAATATACATCATGTACGTTGAAATGAAGGTAAGGAAATGAAGGTTGAGGAACAAGTGAGGAGAAGAAAAATGCTGTACGTATGTATTTAGCTATCAAATTAAGTATATAAACTCGTGTTGAAAACTCATCGAATTATCAAAGCATTTTGTTACCTCCTGTCATCCATTATCCTGTCATGAACACTAGTTTTCTATCTGCTCGACCGCTTTACCAACCACAAGTTCACCTAAACTCTATCTCAAAGTAGCCCGTCTCTTAACTTTACCACCCGCCCATGCTCTACGAACCTTTTCTGTTCCTCGTATTTCATGCGCCTTTTCCGGCACGCTATCAGCTGCTCGCTATTTCTGGATAAATTTCCCTTTAATTTGACTGCCCAATTTCCGAGTCCACCCAAGCGGAAGCAGCGAGGCAGGCAAGCGCAAGCAGCTGCAGCGGCACGAGATTCAGGCCCAACATCCGGGTCTCTCTAGAAAATAATAATCACTTTCATGGTGAACGAGTCCTGACCGGCGTCCTCATACAAGAAACTGAAAATTTTTAACGTCATACAACGACCAAATTCTCGTCAGCTGGGACTTGATTTCATCACATCTAGAATTCACAGGAGTGTACTGTGTATACAGTAATCATTGAGAATTTCATTGGTACCTCTTCAAAGTTAAACGTTTCATTTGTACAAATATGAAAACCGTTCTTTCATTTCGTAGAATATAACGACAATGAATTGATTGTGTCACAGAGACTGCTGGTGTCATGATCTCCTGCAGTGTTTTCACTCAACGTTGCATCGGTGTAAGTACTTCACTGTTCCAGTTTTCGTGGCCTAATAGTTTTCATGGCTAATAATAATTAGCTGACAAAGCTACAATATGTCGCCTGCAATTAGCAATTGTAATGTCAGTAGTTACGAAAACTCAAATGTATTATCATTACATAAGAGGTTGGAAGGCAAAAATAACAAAATACAACGGGAATTGCGTCGCTAGTATCGTAATTAGGAATTGCTGTCACGATACTAGCGATGAATACGCACGCTTGAGGGTCATGCATATACTTGTACAGGGTAAACAAGAAATAAGTAGACCAAAATTTTATTATTATTTATTGGTGTTTAGAATACCAATTGCATGTATATGATAAATTCCTGTTTGATTTATACGTGCAATAACAAATCGAACATTTATCTTATGCATTCAATTGGTATTCTAGATACCAATAAATATTAAAACAATTTCTGTTCATTTTTTTTGGGTCACGTTGTAGGTTGAACAAGCAAGAGCACACGGAAGCCGTAAATCCTAGCAGATAGGGTGTTGTTATAGGAAACTAGTGTAATTAGAATGAATAAGTACATTCCAAGTCCCAATGCATAATTTTATTCACTGCGGAACTTAAACGACTTACAAACTGTAAGTAAGCACATAAAAGAAAGCACTTCATTACTTATGTCAGACCAGTTTGTTTTCTCACCTCATTTTTAGAGTCAGTAAAATTAAAAACATATAAAAGATCTTCACTTAACAATAATTTAAACTTTTCAGTAAATGATCCATTTTTAACTTCAATTTGAATTTTTAATCGTTTTTGTAACTCAAAACTTCCTGTGGGCCCGTATTAAGCACCCAGTAACGGCCCCAGCGCAGGCCCAGCGCCCGTATTAGGCACCCAGTAACGGCCCCTAGCGCAGGCCCAGCAGCCGTATTAAGCACCCAGTAACGGCCCCCAGCGCAGGCCCAGCGCCCGTATTAGGCACCCAGTAACGGCCCCCAGCGCAGGCCGTTTACACACCTAGTAACGGCCCCCAGCGCAGGCCGTTTACACACCTAGTAACGGCCCCCAGCGCAGGCCCAGCGCTCACGCCAGTAAATCAAACGGAACGACGTGACCCCCAGAATTACTTGCCTGGGCTGTACAAATGTTGTCGTATTTCTTCTTATTTGCTGAAGGCCGTTCATCCAGCGCAACACTACCAGCTCTACCAACTCCAACAAATAAAATCAATAGCTTCACCCGATACATTTTGAAACTCGGTGATACAAATTCTCAAGTCAAAGTTTGAACTGGACAGTTGAGAAAAAAACAAATGAAGCAGTTATGGAGTTTCTTGTGTTCGTTGCTAGGAAGCATAGCTCGGCAAAGTCGATGAACTTGATAGCTGCCAGTCACACAAGGTGACTGATGTGAATGAAAACGAGTCAGAATAAGTAACATGCCGAGCTGTTAAATCTATTACCACTATTTTCATACACCAACAAAACTAGGCATAACTTTCCCTGTGGGTGCTAACTTCTGGCTCGGTAAAAATCAGACCACGTGACTAATTCCTCATCCGCTCAAGTATCCTGGTTACAGGGGGCAGGAATCAAGTGCATTTAATTTCATATTGAATAATCCCTATTTTTAAAAAATTTCCCCACGTTCATGAACATGCATATATTCATAACCACTGAAGGACTTTCAGCATTAATTGAAGGGTGGAAAGCACTAGTGGACTACTTGCATTTTTTCCCACAGGAGAAAATGCAAGTTGTCCACCAGTGATGTCCACCCTTCATATAGAAAACTACTGGATCGTAATCGCCTCTGTCTGCGCTGTGTTAGCGACAGCACGGGAGTGGACTACTTGCATTTTTTCCCGTGGAAAATATATTATATTTACCATGGGAAAAAATGCAAGTAGTCCACTAGTGCTTTCCACCCTTCAATTAATAGAAAAATGAGGTGGAAACTGGTTTTGCATGTGATTTCTACGTCCCGGTATTGATGCATTGAATGGACAAGCTACGTTCGAGAGCCTTTGGTCATGCGTAGATCAACTAAGAATAACAGTGAAGTAAAATTAAAGTTACGTGTTAATTTTGTATATCAGAAATTAACTCGACGATTTGCATGAACTGTGTCCAACGTCGATTAGGCGACAGTTTGACCCAAAATTTTTGCTCCATATTAACCTGCATCGTATATGTGGTCTAATAAATTGCAAAGCTATTTTTATTGTTGACCGCAAGCCTCATTTAAGCGCACTTACTTACTGCGTTACTCGAAAAAATTTCCCAGTGAATATCCCACATTCTTTTACTCCAAACTAATAGATCAAGTTTGGTTGTACGCGTGTGCTGCACTTCATAGTACCAGAACTAAAATGTCCCCGTGAACACAAGTAAATGTGCAACTGATGCAAATAAATAGAAACACAATTGAGTTGACCGGCTATCATTCGCTTTGCAATTTCACTTTCTGACAGACAGCCGCTTGAACACCTGAAATTTTATTCCTGTCACAATAACTTAATTGGTAATCAGTTTGGATGGAAATTAAAAACAACATTTTTGCCCGGCTTCAGTTTTCAGATTACAAAATGACATCATAATGAGAGCTGGAGACATAATTGTACCATATGGTCGCTCCTTCTGGTGAGAGCGACCAAGTTCGTACTTAACACGTTAAGTGCAAAGTGACCCACCGGTGGGTCACTCAGGTTTGGTTCTGTATTTTTTTCAAAGCTTTTTAGCGCCTGTATGTACAAAGTAAAGATTTGCACCGGCTAGGCAACCGCACTTAACGTGTTAATGCACGTTCTTACACACATACATCTGCTCGAATACACCTAATGAGTTTGCCTATGGACTTATAGAGCTGACTTTCTGGTCAGTGTATCTTATGCAAAACGAGTGACGACGGCTTCATTGTGCCGCAAAATATTTCCTCAGCATCGAAAAAATATAAAATAAAATTAATGGCGCACTGAGTAACCGTTGAATTGAGGCAGCCTGAGTGCCTAATCGAAGCAAGTGCATATAGCTTCTCAGTTCACAAGTGCATGAAGCTTCTCACTTCACAAGTGCATGAAGCTTCTCAGTTCACAAGTGCATTTAGCTTCTCACTTCACAAGTGCATGAAGCTTCTCAGTTCACAAGTGCATGAAGCTTCTCACTTCACAAGTGCATTTAGCTTCTCACTTCACAAGTGCATGAAGCTTCTCACTTCACAAGTGCATGTAGCTTCTCACTTCACAAGTGCATAAAGCTTCTCACTTCACAAGTACATGAAGCTTCTCACTTCACAAGTGCATAAAGCTTCTCACTTCACAAGTGCATGAAGCTTTTCACTTCACAAGTGCATAAAGCTTCTCACTTCACAAGTGCATAAAGCTTCTCACTTTACTGCACCACTGGGTGCATCCCACTCACATCTCTCTATAAATGTGATGTCTGACGCAAGTGGACTGCATTGCTCTCATCAGCAAAAACGACTAGAGAATATACAGTGACGGGTATCTTTGAATAGATATCGTCTGGGTCAAAAAGACACAAGCAAGAAAGAAAAAATATCGAACAAACAAAGACAAGCAAACTTGAGTCGTTTGCTTGTTAGCTCGCCCCACGTGCATCGCAAGTGGCAGAGTTTTAGGAGTTTTGAAACCTTCCAACATTTACTTGTGATTTAACTTGAGAATATTCTTCTCAAACCTTTCGAACAATTTAAAAAAAAATTGTTTTGCATCGTGCCTATCCTTGGCTAGCGAATCTTCGCAGTGGGGACCGTAAAAAATTGGAAGCGTGACTCATGCACAACCTCATAGGATAGCATCCTGTCAATACAATCTAGAATCACTCTTAGATGCTAGTGCATAGGGTATCCAATGCTACATTCTTTAACGTGAGCGCTTGAAACGCCTCGTTTTGCGAAGTTCGCTAGTTAAATTTGCCGGAATTTTTCCGTAGAGCTAGAATTATTCTTTGTCATGGGTGAAAATAATTTGAAGAAAAAACTACTCTGCGACACATATCAAAATTCTGGCACATATTAGAGCTGTAAGCAACGAGACCAATTGAGGCAGTCAACCGAGACCATGGGACACCGAGACAGTAAACTAAGGCACTGGGACACCGTCAGTCAACTGGACACTCACTGGGACACCGTCAGTCAACTGGACACTCACTGGGACACCGTCAGTCAACTGGAACACTCACTGGGACACCGTCAGTCAACTACAACACTCACTGGGACACCGTCAGTCAACTGCAACACTCACTGGGACACTGCACACAGGATCATTGGGCGATCAGCTGAGGATCGAGCGTGAGGTGATCTGGAGATGCAGGCGAAGGTGAGGGGGGATTCAGATCATAGACGGGATCTAGGAGCTCATGAAGGGATCCAAACAAATCATTGAGCCATGAACATGAGCTTACGTTCAGTCTCTACGAGGCTTTAGTTTTGGCCCAGCATTGAGGAAGTAGAACCACGGCAAACTTTAGTGCTCAGTTCAGCACAGCAGCGAGTTGCTGCGAGCTAGCGTCCCTGCTGACGAGCCCCTCCTTTACGAGTAATTGATATTTGAAGGAGCCACATGAGTGATCTTTCAGGCATCATTCGGAAATTGACTTCATTCTGGAAACATTTAGGAAGATCGTTCATCATTTGTGCTCCGCTTAGACTAAACGCAGAGCAGATCATCATTTCATAAATTTTGGTAAAGAAGCAGAGTGCAGTCTTTGGTGAGCGAGAAGAGGGCAGTTGTGAAAGTCAATATGAGAATGTGGTCACTGAACTGAGGCCCCACACCCCCCAATGCATGAAGGGGCCCCACACTCTCTAATGCATGAAGGGCTTCATGACCTTCACTGGCTTCACGGTAGAACTTGCACCTCAACTTCCGGGGTTGAACTCGAGGGAACTTCCTCCAAAGACCGAGAGAGTCGAGAAGTTCTGAACTTGAGGGATCGAACTCTAACTTTAGGGTAACTTTGATTCTTTCCCGATAGGCTCCTTGACTCCCTCATCATAAAATAGAACTTAGAAAAAGTCTGAATTTCACTCGTAAAATTTCAGGTATTGAAAATTTCTTCTGGTAAAAGTGGACACCAGAATGTCTAACTCTGAAGTTGTGGTGGCTGTCAGTGTGAAGTGATCTGTCAGTGACAGAGTGCTGCCCTTCGCTGAAATTTTCAGATGGCTCGATTGTGATAGAAAAGAACGACACGAAATTATGTGATAGTTGAAGCTATTTAATCATTTCGTTCAAATTTAACTACATTTTTTCCGAAAATTCTACAGGTACTTGAATTTTACAACCAATGCATGAAAGCGGTCAGAAGACTGGGAGCTATACATTTTTTTCTATTAGTATTTAATTCAAAGTAGATGCTTAAAAATCAACATTCATACAAAATTCTTTTCGCGTTGCCTCGTAGCTGAATAAATGAGGTATATGACATTATTTCAGCGAAGTAATATTGACGACGGAGATGCCTTTGCCTGACTGATGCTCACCAAACATCACCTCACGATCGTAAGAGACCAGTAGAGTACCACAGGAGGAAACCAGTAGAGTACCACATGAGGAGGCCAGTAGAGTACCACATGAGGAGGCCAGTAGAGTACCACATGAAGAGGCCAGTAGAGTACCACATGAAAACGGATCGAGAACATAAGGTCCAATATTTGAGTGCATTGGAGCCGTGTTGGTACGTACGAAGTCCTCTATGTTCAAAATTGAAGTGAGCTAAAATGCTCATTAAGTGACAAAGCTGCAATAATTACCATGCACTAGACTACAAAGCCTACATGATCATGATTTAATGACGTTTATTTCTTTTTGTCGCTGCATTCACTGTTTTAACGAATACAACAACTGTGTAGAATTTTATAAAAAGACTTGGGATTGAAACTTCGAAATATGAATTACGTCACGTAAGCAACAAAAGAGCTGAAGAAACTGACAATGATCACAACTTCAAAATGCAGTCTAAATTCATGACCAGAGTTCACATTAATTTTCGTTAATTTCATGCGAATTGAAGACTGGGACGGAGTGTAGGTCCCCAGGGAGCGTTTCGGACGCGAACACGAGACGATGGAATTGGAAGGAACTTTACTGAACAGATCCTGTTGAGCAAATAATATTTGTGCCTTACTTTTAGGTTCTTATTTGTACTATTTATTTTTAGTTCGATGCTTGCTATTCCCTAACTGATCGGTAATATTTAACGTCATGCGTTAGAGGTTCACAGGAAATATCGACATTTGTTACAGCTGGAAATGCTCCAATATTAAGCAATGAAATTCAATAAAATCCTATCCTGAGAAAGGGAAGGATTTACACGTTCATGCCATGAGCTGCATATTTTCAATTGTGATCACCTGATTTAGAAAAAATGTACCTTCTTAAATTCTGCTTAAAGTATTTGCTAAACATTATCATATAGCTGTGTTTTGAACACCAGCAGGCATGTGGTGCGGGCGGTGGGGAAAATGCTGACGTTCACACATAGTTGTTCACTCCCTCGGTTGCGCAACACTGCCTGTCTTGTAGGCTACAACCTGGGTTGTAGAACACTGTGGTTGGTGTCATTCTTTGATGAGTCTATAAAACATTTTGTTATGAGTTCCTTACTGATGAATCTAAATTCCATGCACAAAATTAGCTTTGATTGTAACTAGCAATAACTTCCAAAGTCTTGTACAAATTTCAACCCCTCAATGGTCAACCAAACGAATAATCTTGTGAAGGCCCTTCATAATGCAGAAAATTTATATAAGAACTGCACAAGATTTAAGATTTTACGTTTCTTTTGGTCAATGATTGAGAGCTTATTACATGGTTATTAGAAAATGTTAAAATATTTTGGTAAGTTTCAAACGCATAGCTCTGAGGTATTGATAAGATATGTGTTAAACATTACCTTCAAATATATCTATGAGTTTGACCGCTGTGGTTAGACCTTTTTAGTACAGCTATAATCTTCACATACATGATGCAATGAGAACACTTTCGGCTGATATATAGACAGTCACCCTGGTGCAATATCCAATACGTTCTTAAATGCAATATGACGCTCGCTTCACACTGACCAGGAATATTTGGCTCAAGAGAGACCTCGAGTTCAGGACAAGTGGTTCTTCAGCACTGGAGTTCCGTCGACCCTCCTGACGCTGGTCTCTAGGGCAACAGCTAACGAGCGAATGGAGTGCAGAGCTCGTAACACAATTTCTTGTAATACCTACGTCAGTAAATTTCATGATGAAATCATAGTATCAGATTAAACGCAGTAAAAATTATTATTTCATATAAATGGTAAATTTTGTGTTTCGTTGTATCGACGGAGAACTTTCGTTCCTCTCCAGGGAGTCGTGCCAACTAGCTGGGTGCTTTCAGGGCGCTCTAATTGCTATCGCTAATAAAAGGTACAAAGTTCGATGATTCTCGAGCGTGCGAATCTGGAATCTTGATGGATTCAGCGCGCTGATGAAAAGACTAGTGAATCCGTGCGCTGCTGGGCTCAGGCA
This sequence comes from Trinorchestia longiramus, assembly GCA_006783055.1. Classification (NCBI taxonomy): domain Eukaryota; kingdom Metazoa; phylum Arthropoda; class Malacostraca; order Amphipoda; family Talitridae; genus Trinorchestia; species Trinorchestia longiramus. The sequence goes on from VCRD01003796.1 coordinate 18,316, forward strand.
GTAATTGGATGACTTCATCACGATCCTATCAGAATTTTGAGCAGAATCTTTTCTCCCTTCGTCCCCACGCTAATTAAGATCATCAGTTTCTATTCCGCAAGATTTTGAACGACTTCCAAGTTGAGTTTTGCAGGTAAACGTGGGCTCCAAGAACGAACTCTAACCGGATTCCGTGTTCATAATTTCTCTCACTCAAGTGATGTACTTCGTACAAATTAATCTTTCAAAATTAACCCTACAAAAACTAGTGAAATAGATAGATGTGTATTTTCACTCGAATGGTTAGCAATTCGATGCTGATTATAAGTAGCAGGGCTAGGAGACGCAAGTACTGCAATGGTGATTTCAACATAACAATTCAATTCAACATAACCCAATTCTGACTAGTTAAGTCATGCCATTCATTATATGACACTTTGACACTTCGAAGACAATAGCCAACTGGAGATTGTAGTTGCATTAATGGAAATATTAATAGTAAAGAAACATTCAAAAATTCAAGCAAAATTTTAATTTGACTTACGGCTGCTGAACGACAATTGTTGTCACGAAATTAGTGAGAGCTCCATTTTTTATTCTACTTTGACCGAACAATTGCAGAGAAAAATCTGGAGAGACCAAACTAGTTTCTCTAAATGGGCAGGACATGCTGCAATATTTACACGATTTTTGTTAATAATTCTGCTGAGATCAAAGTAAACCGATTATTTGTTGATTTTTTGTTTAGTTCTTCATCGCAAGATATATGAATATTATTGAAACCATAAACTGAAATAATTGCTCCGTTTTATCTTGAAGTAGTAGTTTACGACGTTTGTGAAGGTCAGGAATTAACTAAAAAATAACATTGCTGCGTAATCAAGCTGAACGAACATGCTGTTATTGCGCACAGTTTCATACTGAGGACTTACAAGTCTTCTAATTGGGAAATTAAAGCACGTAAAGCTTGAAGATTCAATTCATCACAAGCACACGTGATTGGATTTGAGACGCATCTTACTGCACAGCATTGGCCTCGACCTAAGATTACTTTTCGCAATTTTACGTAAGACTCACATTTGAATCTTGAGTATTAGCGAAATTTGCTTAATTCTCTTTCAAAATAGAGTATTTACACGGTTGTGAAACTGAGAACTGTGTTTATTTTAATTGATGTCAATAAATGTTCAAGTTTGTCATTGTATGATGTTAAAAACTATTGCGAAACTAGCTTAAACGCAGAAATTTTGGTTAGCAGTAAAACAGTTAAAATGGGGAAAAGACCGCAGTTTTGAAAACCTACCGGTCACGACTATTTTTCCACCTGCGCACACAATCTTGAGGTGCTTGTAAGACCATCTGTGACACGTCTACTCCATTGTGTGCATACACTTCCTCTGACATCCTGAAAAGAAGTGTAACGTTTTTTCACTCTCTGAATCTCTCTCAGCACGACCAACTCCTTACACAATAACAACCTCGTTCTATGTACCCTGCTTGCAGTCAGTCTGCAGCGAGACTACAGAGGTATCACTGCTCACCGTTTGGCTTGGGACCCACCTTGACCGAGCGTTGCAGGCACCCGCATTGTGTGCCCCATTTTAATGCGGTACCTCTCGGAGTCATGAACTTTACTGGTGTACAGATATATCTGATTGAGTTCTGCAAGCTCTCCGTAACAAAGACCTCGATTCAGACAGCCAAGTGCGATTTTTCATGCATTCATTTTAAAAATAATACCGTTGCTTTTCATACCAAAAGAAAAACTAAGGTGACTTTTCCTAAGGACCGGTTTGTGGATATAAATATTCTGTTAGGGGATAGAGTTTCATTGTTTTGCTTCTGTCATTTGTAACTGATTGATGAAAGACTAATTCTTAATCTCCACACTTATCAACATGAAATTGCTCTTTGTGACACAGAGTCTCGACAATGAGATCTTGATTAACGGCTAACATTTAAGCCACTATCATACTACTTCAAATCAATGTTCATAAAAAGAGATAAGCATGCATGCAGTACTCACTGGAAGACCCTCATCACACGCTGCTCTTAATAAAAAATGAAGATCTGTCATCACCAAGGTGAACAAGTCACTGGAAAGTGAAATTTCACATGCTACTCACCGGAAGACCATCATCTCCTGGCGGTCTGCTTCCCTGTATATTCTGAAGTACATGACCAGCATGATGATGCCTGGGATCCAGAACGACACGCTGGATGACACTACGGCGTACACTTGATTCACTTTAAAGTCACACAATCCCGGGGTCTTGGCCATCAAATCCAACTGCTCCTGTATGAACCAAAAATAATTTACATTAGTGCAAGCCAGAAGGATTATAGCTACACGCACTGGGTGGACTCACTCGTAAAACTGCGGAGGGCTTTGTAAATCAGACTAATGAAGCGCGCTGTTCTCAATTTATGATTCTTAACAGTTGTATTACACAAATAACAACATCACAAGAACAGCAACAATTGTATTCCTAGCAACCGAGTTACACAAATAGCAAAATTACAACTCTAATGACAGTTGTATTCCTTACAGCTGTGTCACATAAATAATAACATCACAAGAACAGCAACAATTTTATTCCTAGCAACCGAGTTACACAAATAGCAAAATCACAACACTAATGACAGTTGTATTCCTTACAGCTGTATTACATAAATAATATCATCACAAGAACAGCAATGATTGTATTACTGGCTGCCGAGTTACACGAATTACATCACAACAATAGCAACAGTTGTATTATACAACTATACATAACTTGTATAGTAGGGCAAGCCTTGTTTTTTTCATAAATTGAAATGGTCCCGGGGTGTTTGCATGTTCTTTTTTAGGTAAAAACTGTATCAGGCCCAACAAATATCAAAATTTGGATGTTTTAAGAACATTGAACCGAACATGTCGTGAATTCAGGCCATGCGATTCATCACTCGGTAGCTTCCAGTACACTCTTTAATCTTCATTTCTCAAACCTTCTTGGTAAATATGTAGAAAAATTGAAGTACCGAGTGTTTTCTGTAACACACAATAAATAATTATTTTGTCCAAACATGAGCGTGCCCTTAATATTTTAATACAAGAACCATGCATTGAAAGAATACTTAAATGAAAACGTATTTCACAAATGCAGAACCAGAATTATCGTCCACAACTACCTTCTTAGCATTAGAAATAGATCAATATATCGAGATTATTCTTCGAAAATTATGAATAAAAATCAAATGAAACGGCCGCTTGAACCTCCCCAATAATGCATGAACATGGCGGTTGCTAGGCTGCGCCACGCAGTTCAATTCCCTTGTATTTTCTTTGCCAAAGAATTTGAAGTGAAGCTCCAGGAATTGGTTTGCATTTGGATTAAATTAAACAAATCTAGGCCTGCTCGTGAATATCGATACTAATTAATTTTTTCGGCACTCCAGCTTTTTTTTCAAGCAGCGGATTTGGAAGCGGATTGCAAGTCTTTATGGCAGTTACGACTGAGTTTGATAGGAGCATGTTTGAGTGCGTTTCAGATATTTTTAGCGTGTTTTAGCGTGTTTGAACGTGTTTCAGCGTGTTTCAGCGTGCATCAGCGGGTATGAGCGTGCTTCAGCGTGTATGAGGATACTCAACCATATTCTAGCATGCATGAGCAAGTTAGAGTTCCAATACTAATGACGGCAATAAATTCGGCGTTGCCATTGTTACCGTAGGTGGAGTTGCAGTAGGCGCTGCATTCCACTGACGACGTCGCTAGTTCTGAACGTGAAAGATTTTTCGATCTCAAAAGAGGAGTTCTGAGAACAGTTAAGTATCGGTAAAAAGAGGAAATGATGAAGAGGATGAGGAGGGAATGAAGATAGGGATGGGAAGGGAGGGTAATTGCTAAAATAGTGTATTCTCTAATTAACGGCTAAATGAAAGCGCACAGCTCATGAATTAATTAACAGGATATTTGTCGAGCAAATTTTCACTCAATCAATGGTGGAGATGTTCACAAGGTTTGTTGGGGTTCATTTATTATAATTTCAATCAATTTAGGCTTTACTAATGCTATTATTGTCAACAATATCTTAGATCAAAATGGGAGACTCACTCAACTGAAATTATACTGGAAAAATACGTCTAATACGATGTTGACAAATCATTGCACAGTTTTAAGGTTCATTATTTATATGAAAAAGCTAGAGGCCAATTATCTATATCAAAGCAAAGTTCCAACAACTTAAAAGTTAACGAGGAACACAAAAAATAGAGCTACGACAAGCACCGAATTTTTTGGCTTCTTCAAAAAATCCTCATTACTCATCATGAAACTCCAGGTATGAGTGATTTAAATCCTCCTTACATAAACTTGACTACTCGTTAAAGTCGTTCACTTGGATGTCGGCTTATCGATCTAATAAGTACATATTCTCCGTACGAGTGTGTCAGCGGACCGACTATACAGAACAATATTATCGAACTCTTCATAACGACCTCTGAACTTAGAATAATTAGATTATGAGTTATGAACAAGATCGCTGATCACCATTTAATAAACTTCGCGCTCCAAGTCCACTGCTCTAACGATACAACTCAATTCGAAAACGTCCTAAACAACATACGGGTAAACTTTGAACTAATAAATGAATATTTCTTAGTTTGCATTTTCACTCTAACAAATTGACGAACTTGTCAGTAATGTTATTTTAAAGAAATAAGCATGTACTAAACATAAAACGACTATATTATCCTTACACGGTGTTTTTCGACATTGGTTTTACGACGCCATCCAAGTTTTCATACACTTGAAATGAAAAATTACAAAAGCAACAGACATAACAATATTTGATCATTTGAAATTCTCTAATGATAGCTCCAAAACTATTTCAGGATACAGTTTTTAGTCTCAGCCTTTAACAGCAAAGCTAGACAGCCCAGCAGGCCATCGGAAGAATAATACTCTCATTTCCACACGAGCTGCTCAAGTCTCACGCACGTGCCTTATTAGATGCGAAAAAGTCTCTTTCTTCTGTCCGCCCTTCCTTGGGTAACACTACGAATATCCCACACTAGTTACGACAATCAGATACGACAATACACTAAATACTTTTGTTATTAAAAATTGTTTAGAAATGAGTGACTCTTCATGTATTTAACTGGGCTTCCCAAACAACCTTTTCCAGTCTTGCATCAGATCCTAAAGCTTAATCTCTTTTGTTATTTTTTCTTTTAAAAATTTGAAAACATGAAAATTCCGAAAGCTTTTCTCCAATCCGATTAGGCACAGCAATACAAAAAGAAAGAGAGGAAGAGAGAGAGAGAAAGAGAGAGAATGAGTGAGATGGCAACGCCACAACTCTGGTGTGAAGGTTTTATTGAAAAAAGTTATAACATTCAGTAAAACAATTCTTCCACGCTCAAGTTTTCAAGTGTTAACAGTTCCAAGTCAAGTTCCTGCTTGTGTGAAAGTAGAACTACTAAATAGAATGTTGAACAATTTGCCGTCCAATATTTGTATTTACTTTAAATGCCATATTAATTACAATGCTTATTGTTGCAATTGATTTTTAACTTGCGTGTAAATAGTGAAATAAAACGGAATTTATTTTATAGTTGTGTTTCTAGGATTGCCTTATCAAACGTGCTGATCAAGTTACGCTTCAAAGCATAGTCTGCACTCCATTAAATTTTATGAGGTGCTGCGATCAACAAATGCAGCTCAACACAACACAAAATAATCATACTCGTGCACCCATTCTTCAGGCAATGCAATATGAAATATGTTTATCGGCTTAGAGCATACAAATGAATTAGTTGATTGACCAGATATAATATGATGTGGGCTATGTAAGAAGCTTCCAATACCTTTATGTAATTTGAAGTCTTTTTAACATTGTGGGTGATTCTATCCTTTCAAAATGTTCGTTGAAATAAAATAGCTTTCCTTACGGTAGTTCGAACTTTTTAAGTAAATTATTGTAAATTACAGTCGTCTTTTATTGTCGTTTTTATAAACGTGTTAGTTTACTTGAAATTTATTATTTTTAAATACGTTACAAATTCTGAAGTCTGGAATTGGAATTCCACACTCTCACTAGTTCTCCATAAACTTTATTTTATTCGTTCACTAAACAAAGCTCAACAAACTCCAGCACAGACGTGATGTCGATGCTGCACTTCAAGGCTTTGTTTTTTAAGTCTTTAGTTAAAGCACAAAATGACTGCAGCTCAGAGCAGCAAGTATTTGCTACGGTTTCATCCACAATTCCAAGAACGGAGCTACCCTCGGTTAGGTCCTAAAGAGGGGAATGCACTCTCGCTTCAAAGCAGCGGACTCGAGAGCAGTTCAGATGAAGTGGAACTGCAGGGGAAGAGGTGTTAGGGGGCACTGCTTTCGATGAGATGAAGAGGTCGACGACCAAAAGGCGAATTTCATTCATGCGTGACAAAGAAGCTATTTTTCGAACCCGAGGCAGCTCACCCTTTCTGCTTAGCACTACCTCAGGTACGGAAGGGACGGTATTTTTTTTGTCTAGTTTTTGATGGAAACAACATTTTTCCGAATAAATATGACAGACCATTCGACGTCGAGAGTCAGTCTGAATGGCAGCTTGTCCCAGGGTGTCGAGAGATAGACAAGAGACACAGACATTCTAGACAAGTGGGCAGCGACTGGTGACTAGAACTCAGATGCAGCTAAATCATCTGTACAGGCTCCGATACTACACCGTGATTGGTACCACTGCTACTGAAATCGCCAGCAAAACTAAGTCGTAGTTAAGCAGGACGTTGTTAGTTCAGGTTCAGCCTGACATCGATCCTCAGAGGCGAAAAAAGTAATGATGTTTACTGCGTGTTGTTTTTAACTAAATTAAGACTTCGTGAGTACAAGTCTTGCCAAGACTCGCGTCTCCAGCGTCTCACCAGGTAGGCGAGAATTTGAACAAAGTTTGCGTACAAACCCTGTCAAAAGTTCATGACGTCAATATCTAAGTTGGAGACCTGAGCAAGTTAGCATGCGTAACTTTTGAGATAGCGCGGACCTCTTCCTTGTTCAAGTTTCATTCACACCAAAGTTTCGAGTTTGCTCTTCTTAATTCACCTCTAACTTCTGCTAACTTCTCACTTGCCTGTAACCTGGCCCTCCAGAAAGCGTCGAGGTCAGTGAACATCGTCAGATACAAACAAGACCAAAGGGATCATAATGTTATTGCTAACAACGAAAAACTCAAATCTTTATTTTGAGTGATGAGATGATGTATTATTAATACTTGAAGCTTAATTTACAGTGCTACCTTGACTCATCATCTTGAGCAACAATTACAGCGCGTGAATGTAAGCCACAGAGGCAGCAGGAAGTGGAGCAGGCGAGCTCATCACTCGCACTAAACCTGAGAGCAAATTAATTTGAAGCGACGGAAGCTGCAAAGAACTCTCCAGGGGACACCTAACTGCGCTCGCACAGCATATCAGTTATCATAGCTGCAGGTGCTGATGCAGATGCGGATGCTGATGCTGATGCTGATGCTTATACAAGTGATGATGCAGATGCTGATACAAGGGCTGATGCAAGTACTGATGCAGATGCTGATGCAGGTGCTGATGCAGTGGCTGATACAGATGTTGATGCAGGTGCTGATACAGGTGCTGATACAAGTGCTGATGCAGGGGCTGATGCAGGTGCTGATGCAGATGCAGATGCTGATGTAGGGAGGGATGCACGTGCTGGGAGACAATGGCATCGAACACAAGGCTTTACAAAAATAAAACGCAGAAAGAGTAGGAGTAAAGAGAATGCTGGGAGGATCAAGGAAATTTTAAGATCTTTTGAACTATTAGACTCAAAGCAGCTTCAGAAAAGGAAAACTTAATAAACTGGCGGTGAAAACTCAACGGATCAAATTAATCGTAAAAAAGATCATAAACTAATGAAATGCACGTACAAACATTATGGACATTCTTATAAACTTTAAGTCATATAATATCAGGAAATGATTCTTCGAGTTAATATAAATATTAAAGGCTTCGTAATAATTGTGCATGACTAAAATCGTACTGAACATTTCTTAGAAGTTATGTTTTCAAGCGTTAGATTGTTGGTAGTAGGTATTAAATCTCCTAATTTTAATACACGAGACACTTTTGGATCGCACTTTCTTTCTCGATTAATTTTACGATCATTCCTTGTTCATTAAATTTGTAATAGAAAGCAATTGTATCGAAACTTCCCTAGATTATATTTCGTGGCAAAGTTGAGGCGCAAAATTTACAATCCGTCATTGGAGAACAGGAAAATTCATTTTTAATTCTATGTAGTTAGCCTTCACGTATGCAATGATTACGACACTACAAAAATTTGAAATTTTCTTATCCCCAATCACTAATATTAAAATAACGTACTCAGTTCTAACAATAAAGTTCTCAGTCCCTAACATTAAAGACACCGATATTGGAGACGAATCATCTGTATCAACCGTGCGTCACTTGTATCAAATGCATGTCGCATGCATTAATTCATGTATAAATTTTGAATTGCCTTTCATACACAAACACGCCAATAAAAGTATAAAGTTTTTTGGTGTCATCAATGAACCAACGAAATTAGTTTTCAGGTGCCATGAGACCAATAGTTAGCTACGGATTTCTTGCATTTATTTCATTTAAATTATTGTCATTAAATCAAGTTATTGAAATTAACTGAATAGCAAAAAACTGAGATAAAATCATATTAATTGAAAGCTGCATGTTTGTTGACCATATCAACTGGTTAGCAAAAGTTTCCCCTGTAACGAGTAGATCTTTGTTTTGAGGTAAAACTTTACGCAGGTTTTCAATTATTTCTCAAAGTTACCAATCTCGTTGGGGTTAACTGCGGAGCAGTAGCCCAAAGGTTCGAGTTGCAAAGATTTGGGCCCCTGAAGCGGCGCAGTAATGACGCACACAGTAGCTCGACTGTACAATTGACTGCCAATACAAGTGTCCGCGCTGGAAACAGAGCAATCAAAATTCGTCCTCAACTCTAATCGAAAGTTAGTGTGAAAAGTCTGTAGCTAATTTTACCTTTCCTTCAAATCTCGAATAATTATTTCAGTACATGTAACGGTCAAATCGGTGCCCCTTCAGTAAGTTAACGAATTTGTCAGTGAGCTCACCGTCAGTGAGCTGGAGTTCTCGAATATAAAAAATGTTAAAATGATACAAGTGAATTTTAAAATTGAAGATTTAATAATTTTCATGCCGGACTATAATCGTTTACTTTTTTCCGGAAGTTGGTCTTGAGTTTCATCATCATGCACTGATGCGTCTGGAACCCTGGAGGCTGCGCACTACTCAGTTTAACTTTGTTGTCACTAGTTACTGTTACTGAGTGAGTAAAGCTTGTACTTAAATTTCAATCAACATCAATAGTTACTGGGTGAGTGAAGCTTGTACCTGATGAGTGTTTTCACCAGCATCGGTGAAAAAAAGGACTATGAGAGCATGTCAACAAACATCAAACACAAACACATTCATAGGGATACATGGGTGAGAAACAAAGAACTGGTAAATTCTCAAACAGAAATGACTGTTGAACCTTGGAAAGAATGTAAAGCTACTAGAAAATATAAGAAAACTTAAATGTTTTATTTAGCACTATTGACTCATTTACCGCACTATATAAAAAGATACAAACTGTTGGCAACCGATGAAGGTCCTGTGCTCCACACAAGGTGTCTCTCAGATCTACGAGGAGTTTGCTCCACCAAGTTGAACACAATCCAATGATTATTCGCAAAGATTTGTTAATAAATTTACCTCCCTCAGGAATCGTTGTTACTAAACGAACAATAACTAATGAATGTCATAAGAACAACCTAAAGTCACAGTGACATAGAGAAACTCCACTGTTATTGTAAAGGCACTGAAATGCCTTGTTGGAATTTCTTCATGAACATAATGATAAGCCAAAAACATTCTGGCGTAGATTTTTGTGGACTTATCAAGCCAAAATTAAGCTATTCGGACGTAATTCAAGAAATTATATATGAAGGAAAGACAGCATTGCCTTTGAGCCTAACGCAATTCCAACAGTGAAATTTAGTAGTGGCAGCATTATGGTTTGGGAAAGTTTTTCTGCAAAAGCTACTCTAAATATAGCAGTAATAGACGGTAGAATACAATCCACAGCATTTCAAGATATTTTAAAAACTAGTTTGTTCATTTCGGTTAGAAAGCCTTAACTTCATGAGGCTTGGATCTTCCAGCAAGATAATGACTCAAAAGACACAGCAAATTTTACGAAGAAATGAGTGGTGGAAAACAATGTCAATACACCAAAATAGCTAAGTCAGTTCTCGTACTTACACCCAATGAAAATTTTGTGACATTATTTGAAAATTCCAATCCAATCAACAGTTCCTACAAGTATCCCAGATTTTAAAAACATATACGAAGAAGAATAGGATAAAATACCAATAAGAATTTACAAAAGATTAATTGAGAACTACGAAAAGAGATTGGTTACTGATGAAAGGAATGAGGGTTATGCTACAAAGTACTAAAGGATTATTATTCATTAATTTTAGCCGTAAACGAATATTTTCTTCGAGTTCAAAAACTGAAAAATATATTTTCAATGGTTTATGTCAGTACATTCTTGTTTTCTATGCATATTCCGTCACTATACACCTGCATACAGTTATTCATGCAAAAAATATTCTTATTTTGTTGGATGTATTTTAAATTTTAAATTCCATCTTGAACGAATAATTTTTTCCCCTACTGTACCGCCTGAAGAGATTATAGAGAAGGTACCACGGAGAGAATAAATTACTCGGACTTTTATTAATTCTGGTGCGTACATGTTTCAAAATTAAGAAGCACAAAGTTCACTTTCCGTTGATGTTTCAACGCCTAAAAAGTATTTTATTGATGTGCAATATTCTTTTCTTTCTATAGTTTAGTATATCGAAACTCAATCGTGAAGACGCTTGCCATCAAGTCCTTCAAGCACTTTAAAACGTTCGAGCTCAATAGGCTTTTGGACTCCGCTATGCGTTCAGAATTTCCACATACTCTAGAAATATCTTCCGGTCGGCCCACAATGCGACGCTAAGATGCATGCATGTTTATTCTCAGCGTAAAATATCTTTGGCTATAAAGTTCATCGCGTCGGACCTCAGCAGTTGAAGCGCATCATTTATTGCATTGTCAGCAACAAATGAAGGCCCTCACAGACCATCAACTTTCAACAAGAAAGCAAGCTATCATCTTTGAAACTGCAGAGTCTCTCTTTTACATTCATGCTGTTCCGAAAGAAAATAAGTCATCGGTGAAATAAATATCGAGTCAAATGTATTGATAAATAACTTCCAAGAATTTAATCAGCACATGACATGAAGCTAAAGACGCTTCAGTTTTCCAATTAATTCCTCCACGCTCAATTATTGCTCCTTAGTTTTTGTTATGAACTCTCATTTCAGTGAGGAGTAAATTTTAGAATTTGACGTCACCACATGTACAGCGAAGTCGAAAACTGTTATGCAATCAAAAACACGTACTCACCACTGGCTTGACGGTCATGCTCTTAGATTGCTTTGCTATTTCACTAGAAACATCGTCTATGTCAATTAATCATACGTTGAATTTCAACACTTTTTAAAAATTTTAGTTCAACGCCTGCAACCTGCAAGCCTAATCTCATTAAACTGTTCATTTACAAGAAAATATTTTCGCTAGAAGCTGTTCCCAAATTCACGGCGACGGATTTACTGCTAAAAATGAAGCTCTAAGTGGCTTCTGGAAATGGAAGTCTGGGCAAAAAAGACGCTTAATGGTTCTAATTAAAGCGGATTCGATCTTCATCAGCGACTATTTTTTGCAAAGAAAAAGAAAAAAAGAGCAATATAAGGCTTAATTCATAGTTAATCGATAAATGAATAGGATTTACTCTTTTACTGTAATTTAGGGTAACTGAAGAACTTCCTTTATTGCAAAATGAGTGACAGATTTTCACGTTCTCATTAGCGACCGTAGTGGAGATCAAAAACTTAACTGCAGAGTTTGAGCGACAGTTTAAGTGCCTATACAAAGTATTTTACACTTGGGCCTTGAGGAATTAATTTATCAACAGAAATATGACGACCGAATATCATCATGACTTTTACAACCTGTAACCTAGAGTACCAATTAGTGAAAGCAACTCAGAAAAAAAGCTTATTGTTCTGTGCTAGGACAGAGGCTGATAGCTGCGCTCAAAATACGCCTCAACGACTTGACAACAGATTCTGAAATAAAATTACATCCATCATAATGGTTAAGGACAAAAATTTGAAACTACTTTCAAGAAACTTTCGTGGGAGAACAATGAGCAGGTAAGCATGTGTCTGAAAGTATTGCTTCAAGTGTTAGAAAACGATTATATGTGATGTAATAAACCTGGATGACTGGTTCTCTTTTATCAGTAATAAAGTCATGATGATGTAGATTGACAAGTTACCTTTAATATAAATATTTATATGGATGAAAGATATGTGTTGTGCTTTGCTAATATCAAAATGCGGGCTGGTCTTGAAAAACTATCGTAAGGTAAGTTGAATTCGAATTATTTTACGACATTGTCCAACACCAGTTCAGAGCGTAGCTCAATGCACTTCTCTTGTCACGATCTAGAACACAGTGATTCACTGCACCCATGTAGACGACTAGAACACATAGTGGTTCACCGCACCCTTGTAGACCTTCAGAACATAGTTATGACAAATTGACTGCAGTCAATGTTTTTGTTAACACGTATTTTTTAACATATTCTCCCATAAGATTTAGATAAGAAAGCGTCCTCGCCGTCATAGTGACAACAGTTCAATCGTCATTAAATATATCCTTCTCCAACGTCACGCTTTTCTGAGTAATATTTTCTTGAGTAAACCAGGGATGTTTTCGTTCGCTCTGCTGTTGCTGGCGGAAATGATAGCTCCCAGAAGAAATCTACCCCCCTTCCTCCCCCCTTCCGTGGGGCAACACATCTATTGGATGCAGCACTGCAGAGATTGCACAGGTATCCTCTCTTCCCATCCAAAACAGAAGCCTGGCAGTCCGTCACCAGAAATAGAAGTGATGGAAGCTTCTTCGGTGTGTGTTGCAAAAGCCAGCAAGAACAACATATGCTGCCCAAGAGACCTTGATATCGAGGCTTCCGAATCCAATTCTTGTTCGAGGTACAGAAATATAAACGTGAAGCTCGAGGTAATATGCAGATATTGATATTCTGTTGCAATAACATTCGATTTTTGTGTACGGTTTATAATAAAGAGATGTGACCGTGAGTGGATGGACAACGAGATTTCAAGTCGTAGGAAGATTATGTATCTTTTACTGCACGAAGATTTTGCCCTGAAACGCCTAATGAAAACGGAAAAAAATTCATCATGCTAATGGTAAATTTCAATACGAGTTCTTATCAGAAAATTCTATCGATTGGAATGTCCGACGGAGTATTCCGTTGTGCAACTCTTTGCATTCCTCGGTCATGAAGTTCAGATATTTTGGTCGGCTGTTTCTTAAAGGATTTGTTTGTAACCTTCAACACTTTTGCTTACCAGAGCTTCCTAAAATGCGTGGTTTCAGAAAAAAGCAAACGCTGCAGCTTTAACGACATTGAAAAAACTTCAGTCAGGGGAAGACTAGGAATTTCGATTGCAGTTTGCGTATAGACTTGTGCTTAAAAACTCATGCGTCAGGCGTTTTTGTGTATGATAGCAGAGGAGCGTTTTTGACAGGGGAATGAAATATACACAGCGCAGGAAGAGAACCATATGAGTTCCCTCGCTTCAAATAGAGTGATGTCATTTCATAAGAGGGCACGATGTAATTTTACAATATTTTTCTCATAAATAAGACGTTTATGTTACTGTGGACATCGAACTACTCACTCACATGAATCGGTCACTCTGGCGGCATCCTGGTCCTTCCTCGTCAAGGACACTAGAGAGAGAAATGCTCTGTACAGCACAGTGTTACTAGCGAATCAGTCACAGTGGTCACAATTGTGATTGCAGCGTGAGCGAAAGCAATTCATTATTCCAATGAAGTGATAATAAAATGGTATTTTCTATGCTGCGTCACTAAAATGAAGTTTTCTTGCAAGATGCAAATACTGCAAGGTCTGCCTCTGCCACAATGTTGTGTCTACGCAGACTCGAACGTTATAGTGAATAAATTGAACCGAGTTATAGCATAAAACTTTTATGAAAATTCATAACTACATACCCGAGCGTTACCGAATGTCATGTGCGCACATTTTGAGAACAGACTGAGAAAGGGCGAAGTGTCAAAATAATTATCCTCTGGGCTTCGTATCTGACATCTCAAACTAGCTTGATTTAAGGTAACTTTACTCTGACTTTGATGACGCAGTATTCTCTCTCAAACAGTGGTTTTAATTTCATGCATGGTCTATTCTTTTCAAGTATCACGCGTTTAAGGAGGGAATAAACTTAAGAGAGCATTACTTTTTCCCCTTGGACCTTCATATGAGTGAAGTGAAACGCTACATCGAGGATTTAGTTCAAATGCTGTGGGAAGTTCTTTAGTTTGCATTTTGTCACTAAAAACTTTGTCTTTTTTGCAACATTTTCTTCGCAAAAAAATTACAAGTAGCAGAGCACAGCTGCCTCGAACAACCACGTTGACTTATCTCTCATGAGTGCCGTTGCCCAAAGTTTTACCCCGCCGGAATCCTTTCTTTCTTTCCCTATAATTACGAAACTACTACTCCTACAGATTATCTCCACAAGGCCATTGTTTTGAGTATTTAACCTGTACTCTTGTTTTGACTATGATTTTTACCTGCTGCATACGATGGAATTACTGGAGTTTCGAGTTGCACTCGGCGTAAAAGAAAGGAGCTTTTATCGAACACAATAGTTGACCCAGAAGAATTGAGCATGACTGATCATTGCCAAGTATTTTTCAGAACTCGATTAATTTTTGCTGAAACAGTGTCACTGCTTTCCGTCTTTTAGACTTTATGGTCGTATTCTTTTCATTAGTGATAGTGGAATAAAGAAAAATCCTGATTGTTAGAGCGAGTTTTGTTTCATGTTTTACGTGTCGAATATTGACACTCCAGCGCCCCTCATTAGTTGATTTGTGAACTCTCCTCGTGCTTCCTCTCTGTGATCAGCCACCATGAAATAATGAAACATTTCAATAAAAATTGTTTGCACTGTTGCAGAAAACTCTTGATTGAATCACGACTCGCATAGAAGATATTCTATTGATGATTTACAAACACTCACCTTATACTCAGGGAATCTAAATTGTTCGAACTTGGAAGTTCATTTGTAAAATTACTATGGATTGTGTGGTAAATGAACACAGCCAAGAGACATCGGAGTGAAACGCAATTGCTGCTATTGTTTAGACGCTTTCTTAAGCTCGTACTTTTGAGAAGCAAACAGAATTTGTACAGCTAGTTCTCCCATTACCAATTTTTTTTGTGCGTAATTTCCTTCGAGTGTGTTAGCCGTGAAAAAATGTCAGCGTATTGTTATTACTCATATTGTAGGAATGACAAAATTGGCTAGAGATATTATCAGGTAGTGAAATATGAAATATTTGATTTTGAACAAATAATTTATTTTACATCATTTCAAGCAAAAACAGTCTAGCTTAATCAGACTATGCACTTAAATTATAAACACAGTTTCCCCATCTCATATGTAACTTGTTTATGACGGTAGCAAAGAATTCTGGAGAGAACTAGGTGATGGTAGAGGTCTACCACGAGGTCGATTTTCAAGTGTAAATCACTAGACCGAAAGTACACAATCCATTGATGTACCGTGCTCTCACTAGCCACAGTCGAACAGTTTGTGATGCATTAGCTCCACAGCGGAACTTATATTCATCAACTACAAATTTTGTGTATTAATCTGCATAAGAAAACTTAGAATATCGTATTAAACCAGAGGTACATCTGGAGAAGTGATAATATACGTGTTCAATGCTGTAGAACAACAACATTTCAAAACAAACATGAAAATTAACGACCGCCAAATTTGCTACATCAAAACATCGGACATTTTATTCTTAACAACCTGATCATATGAATTAGCTCCTGCAAAACTTAGCCTCACTAGTCTTCAGTATCAGCTCTTAAACTTCAGTACTACTACCTCACATGAGTAGCGATGGAGTTTCAGATATATACCAACTCCAATAACTTTGGTGTTATCCCAGCGTAAGAAGTACTCCAACATCATCAAACCTTTATCTCAATGGAGGATCTGCCCAGAAACTGCGACACCATAGCGCAGCTACATTATCTACACCAACGAAAAGCTGCAAACACAATTTAAAAACAAGTTACAAAAAATTAATATACTACATTTCACCATCCATCTGCATCAAAGAAAAACCATGAAAACTGTACTCGTATATAAGGAACTCAACCTGCACAGCAACCGAAGATGATAAACTCAATGGTTGCCTTGAAAATATTCTCAGCATTGCTCACGAATCATTTATCATAGGGGATTTAAATCTGGCCTCATGCATAAACTGGTCTACTTGTCAATGTCAAGTTCATGGATCTAAGTTTTTCAATCTGACACATACAAATTTTCCACAGCAGCATGTCAGCAGACCGATTAAACAAAAAATATTCTTGACCCCGTCATAGCGAACCTTGACCTGAGAATGATTGTATAAGAAGTTACGGAACATATCGATGATTACAATATGACTTCACTCTCCGAATTCATTACATTAACGCTAGGACTCAATTTAAAAACGTTCTTAGTAACAATACCTAATCTTCAAACTAATGAAAGATGAGCTTGGAAGTTTTAACGAACCACAGAGAAATGCTACTTGATCCTTAAAGACAAAATCGCAACTGCCTCAGAGCACCACGTCCCTCAGAAGATTTCACAGAAATCCCACATCCTCACTTCTTAAACCTCCAAGAAATCCTGACAGACGACCTGTTCACAGTAGCAGAGGTTGAAAAACATCTCAGCTTTCTCAACCCATATAAATTAACTGGAACCGACGGTCTTGCCCCCCGAATACTCAAAAAGCAGCCAAAGTAATAACTAAACCGTGAGCAAACATTTTCCATTGATCCCTCGAAACTGAGATTGTTCTGAACGATTAACAGCAGGCAAATGTCACTTCTATTTTAAAGAAAGGGAACAAACAAGCTCCCAATAACGTCATCCAATCAGTCTGACATTTATCATCAGTAAAACAATAGAAGGATTACTCAAAGTCCGTATGGCAAAACTTCTCCAAGCCCAAAACTTGATTACTGACGCCCAGCACGGATTAAGGAAAAAACTTAGCTGTCCCACAAGCCTCCACGAATTTTTTGAAGTCAAACACATAGAAGACTGTGAAAAACCTATAGACCTTGTATACCTCAATTTTCATAACGCCTTTGACAAAGCTCCCCACAAAAAACTAATGGGCAAAGTAAAAATATATGAAATACTAGGCAACTAATCTCGATGAATGCGAAATTGGTTCTCTCGTCGCACTCAACGAGTGGTGATTCATGATCAAGCAAGTGATTTGACGCAAGTAACATCAGGAATTTTCCAAGGTAACATCTAAGACCTGCTTTTTATCACAGTCTACATCGAAGACCTTGACGTATGAATCAACACTATAATAAAACGTCAGGTGTTTCCTTAAATAAATGAATTTATATATTTTTGTATGTAATTTCTCCCATGTCATTACAATGGGAATTTCCCTTAAATACTGGTAGTTAAATCTGTAGACTTTCATATATATAGATTTTTAACAGCTGGAGTTAAATCCGTAGACTTTTTGATTAGGTCTGAGAATCTGTTGCTTTAAGTTCTTCCTTCAAATGCATGATATTAAAACCCGTTTTTTAACGGGCATACACACTAGTCATTAATAAAATCAGCCAATTTGCCGACACAAAACTGTCACGGAGCATTCATAGAAAGTCACAAGGTAACTACTCAATTATGTTTCAATAGTCAACCACATTGGACCGAAACCTAGCAAATGCGATTCAACTTTTATAAATGTGCAGTAATGCACGTCGGCACATGTAACCAGCATTTCGGATACACCATGAACGACGTGCCTAGTGAAGTACTATGATACATCAACAAAAAAGTCTTGGTATTATTATCATTGAATATCACAAGTATGACAAACAAAGGGAAAAAAGTACCAGAAATACAAGCAGAATCCTTGATTTCATTACAACAGACGTTGAATATAGTCAAACGACGTAATATTACCGCTTTATAAAATGCTAGTCCGGCACCATATGGAATATGCAGTGCACCTCTGTTTTTTTACCCTACGAAGACACTTTTACAAAATGAAGATAATTCAACAAAAAGCAACGAAATTGATTCCTGAACTGCACAATCTCAGCTACGAAAGGCATTTTTAGCAGATTGAACTCAGCTCACTAGTACAAAGAAGACTGCGAAGACAATTCGTTGAGACCTATATATATCTCGACGAATTTTACCATGTTACTCTGGAAGGGCAATATGACAGAGACCACAACGTGCCTGCCAGAAATAACCTCCAAAAACTAATGATAAGATACTTTAAGGTATCCCAGGCTCTAAACTTTTAAGTTAAAATTACCGAAACTTGGAACCAGCTACCCGATAACATCGTTTCTGCTATCACTGTGAACGCGTTCAAAAATTGTCTATACAATTATTAGATAAAGAGCTCTTCCAGTATTATATAGTACAGATTCTATGTCCTTAACTTCTGAAGCCTGTGTAGGATTGGAAGGCGAATGCATGATAGAAAAGCCAGTGTGTGACTAAGGTGCGTGCATGTGACTGAAATCTCACTGCGTAATGGGGACGCGTGTTTAATTGATGCTTTTACTTTAGTTGGCATGAAACTTTGGTAGCAGCCCAAGAATAGACCGCACGGCTCTTTCCTGTAACCATATTTTATTCTATTGAACTACCATCACATCGTCCTCACCTGGGTGGTGTACCAGCCAGGAAAGCACACTACCATCACATCGTCCTCACCTGGGTTGTGTACCAGTCCAGAAAACACACTACCATCACATTGTCCTCACCTGGGTGGTGTACCAGCCTAGGAAGATAGGCAGGGCGGAGATGGTGAGGGGGAAGACCCAGGCCACGGCCAGCATGAGGGCGACTGTGCCCTTCGTCATGCGCATGGTGTAGTCCAGCGGCTGCACGATGGCCGTGTACCTGAGCACACACATCCGTTCACTTGATTTCTGGTGTCATATGAATGCGTTGGGCAAATGCAGGATTAGGGTAACAAAAGCTAAAACTGGCTGATATCGATGTTGTTCCCTAATGTACGTGGGAAGGGAGGCCGCCGGTCAAAAGCGTTTCTTCTCACAGGGATTTTGTGCCAAGTTTCATTGCTCCAATATACTTTTTATTTGGTGCCTTGACACACATAATATTGATTTTCTTTGGAGATACTCGCGCCCGCGACACTGCCAAAGAAGACAGGCATCTTGCTATTAGAAGGACTCTACACATTCGATGAGCAAATACGGACGACAATGATGTGACAGAAGCGATCAATGGTTCTCGTACAGGTGGCAGGTAAGCAAACACTCGCCATTGACCTGTTGGATCAAGATGGTAAATGTAAATTGGAAGAAATTTGCAGCGTCATAAAGCTGAAGCTCTGTAGATACGTCATGAATGTAGTCAGAGATGATAATATGCCGAGCATGAGGTTGCTTAGGATAACGGAATAGGCTAAAATATGAACTAGAAAGCCAGAAATCAATCCGCAGCGAGAGTGAGTTTTAGGATGTAACTACTGTAGGTGGAGGGAGTGAGGTAAATTGCCACCAGGTTTATAGTTTTACAACTAGAATAAAAACATTACTTGAATTGATTTACTTGAAGATAAATTATGCCCTTATTTCATCGAGTCATGACAGATCAGGAAATTGTGTTTTTTATGGCGAAGTCTCTATCCGGAACATTGTACAGTTTGACTCGAAAGTTCTTTTGCAAATATTTCTTCATAATAGTCGATACATAATTGAAAAATTATGTGGAAAGTAAATCCATAGGATATCGAAATGTCTAAAGATTAGGTATGCAAATATTTATTCAATGTATCTTCTTCGTTTTCTCACAACTTCTTTCAATCTCTTTGGGAATGCCTCGACTGCTGCACGTAGTAACTCTTTAGGTAACTAGGCCCATTTGCGCTTCGAAGATAGTTCAGACTCTTTCATTGATGACTAAGGTAATGCGCAAACTTTTCTTTACAAGGCTGATCATACATAGAGGTCCATTAGATTGGGTTGCGGGACAGAAGAAGGTCAGGATCATTCTTCCTCAGTTAAGAAGTCAGATACGTACATTGTTTCTGAACTAATTCTGAGTTCTGTTAGGAGAGTAAGCTGGTGCTCCATCTTGTTGAAAGAGAAATTGCGCTCCTCTGAACATGATCTAGCTCAAGTTCTTTACTCCTGTTTCCAGGGTACTAGCTTCGTATTTTCATGCATTGGTTTTGACTTTCAAAAACTCCTACCAAGACCATGACAGAAACAGGTTTTTGAATTCACTAAACGTTTCTAATATTTTCAGGTATTGACGTAGCGTTTATTGCAAGACCTCGATAGTTTTGGCGATTCAAAATTTGCTCAACCATGAAAAAATTTTCATCTGTGAAAAAGATAGAGAGTCAAAAGGGTCGCAACCCGACGAAATAACGCACGACTTCTTAAGAGTCTTTTCCCATTGTGGCCTTAGTCAAACTATGAACGACTCTTATGTCTTTCTACCTCACGACGAAATGATGCTCTGAGTATCCCGAGTTGTGCAGCCATCTTTCTAATTGATCTTCGTGGATTTTTTTGCAATTATGAAAGCATCATTTTTCTTGATAGTTTCAATCGTTGCTGTTCTTGGAAGACCACTCCTGTTCCGATCAATCACACTTCCAGTGTATTGGAAGTGTTTGATAATCAAATACAGTTCTGCACCTAGTTTTTTGATATTTTGAGAACTTCCATAACTTCACTCGGTAGTTTTCCTACCTAGTGAAGCTTTACGATTGTATTTCGCTCTCTTTCCATTGTTGTAAACAAAACGGGAAGTTTGAATGCCAGCTTAAAATTATTTAATCTGGGAGCTCAAACGTTATTGTATTCTGAAAAATGAATCATGAGTTAATATTAGAAAAAATACAACCAAATTAAAAAATATTTTTCCAATTGGTTATAATTCTATATCAAAACACTGGAATGCAGTAGATATTAAAGTGAGTGTTAACGTGGTGGACATTATTTTGAAAGTTTTGTCATGGCTACGACACAATATCCACGTCAGGGGAAGAAAAAAGAAATGAAATTAATCGAAGCAAAAAAGATTCATATGACTGTAGGGCGATCATTTGATTATTACTCCTGTTCTTCGAGCAACTACTGAGTGCAGGTAGAGTTAGTTTTAAATTAACTGGAAACAGGCCTTCTTTTGTCGAAGTTTTGTCTCGAGACTCAGTATAAATCTACTCAAAGGAAAATATGTAAGTAATTCGAACAAACTTTCTATCGGACTTTGAGAGTCACTACAATTGCTCAGGCCTCTTCACGGTTTGTTTCAAAAGCATGTTGAAGAATGCGCTATTAATTTAATTTTAAGTTTGCAAATGTTCAACAATCGATGTTTCAACAGCACGATAAACCATTTATATTAAACAAGAGTACATTTTGCTAAGAGAAGACAAAATGTCATCTAATAATAAAGAAAATGTCAGCTTGTTAGTACATGATCTCTTCACTTCTACACATGGAGATAGAGAGCTATGTAGTAACATACACGTCAAAATGCTCAGATGAACTTTGATGATTGTTAAAATACTTGTACATCTTTCTACTTACAGATTGGGGATTATTATAAATTAAAAAGCTGTGTAACATTAAACAAAACTACTTATGTGTTTCAAATACCTTAGGCAGAAATGACTCATTGAAAGCTACGAGTGAGGACATTCAGGTTATTTTAAGAAGACCTAAAGCTTAGGTCATGAGTTGGGCTTCACTTGACATTTTACTCCAAAGGTCAAGCAGGACGTCCAGATTTCGGTGTTCGTATGCAGCATCACGCACGTACGAATGAAACTCAAGGCTTGTGGTATGCGTTAGTGTTGAAATATTAGTTAAAATTGCGTACACTATTTGGAGTAATTCTTAACTAAGTATTAGTGGCGTACGGGGTTTAGCAATTTACTTTTCTGATGCATCCCGGGTTGTCGCAAAACTCAAGTCCACAGCACATACAAATTTCGATAGTAAAATAGTAAAATTGAAAAGGTGCATTCACACGACCTTCAACTTATGGATAAAATTCTAAAAAACAATCCATGGTAAGGTATGCATTTTAAATAGACTATATTGATAGTGAATATAGGTTTAAATGAAGAGGTATATATACATGTACATAACACAATTCATATTTTAAGACCTGTAAATGAACGTTGACCATAGCAATTAGAACGCATTTATACTAGCTCAAACTTGTGTCAGGTTACATATATGGACTGGTCGAGTTCAAATTTTTCTATACTTTTGGTTGTGACAATCAGAAGCAGGCACAAAATTGAAATTAGTTTAACGATTTTTTTTTCTCTTTTTACCTTTGAAATGAAATGAATGACTAATAATTCTTCTTTCGTTGCATCTGACGATACAAATTTTTAAGTTCATTTCACACAACGACATGTACTGGAAAAGAATAATAATTGATGCATTGTTGCTAGCACTTTATGTCGATTTTGATTTACATAAATTTTATTTTTTGACTCCTCTTATCTTCATCTCACTTTGAAGAACTTCAGCGAAACAAAACTTAGACATTCGAGCTCCGAAATTGTCTCGGCGTGACAAAGCAGACATCATCAAGTTAAAAGAATTCTTCAAGCTTGAGGAAAGTTCTGTTTTTGTTAAGGATTTTTGAAAATCGTCTTAACCAGTTTTAGAAATAAATTATGGCGAATTTGAACTGCACAGAATTAGGGCAATATTCGTCAAACATTAAATGGCGTAAAAAAAGGAAAGAAATTGCAATATTGGATTTGATATTCTCTCAAAATAAATTTGTATTTCTTAATTGATTGTATTCTACTGGTCAATTGAGAATAAATTAAAATTTAATGATTGCATTCATATTTTGTTTTCATGACACATATAGAAGGTTAAGTAGTTTAGCTATAACATAAATAGGGCAACAAGAACATTTTAGGCTTGCAAATAACTGTCTTTTGAGTTACTAGCAGATATTGGAACCCATCATTCTGTGTACATAATTAATTGTAAATAATTTTATCTATTATAATCCAATTCATCAGAAAAATGATCTATGCAAACAATTATCTTCAAACAACAGCGCACAGAACACCAACTGCAGCATACAGTGGACGCAGCCTACGAGCGCACGCAGCCCAGAGGAACACGACGCAGAATAATGCTAGGGATTCTTAAACAGGATGCTCGAGAGGAAATAACGCAACGCTACTCTCCTTTTTCAGAGCTGTAAACAGGCTTGGACTCTGGGTGGCACGGAGTAAGAGGAGGAAGAGGACGGAATCAAAATGCATGAATGTTATGTACGAATTATTTACTATTACGAAATACGACGAAACAAAGTTCAGGGAAATTCTGATAAAGACGTATGAACAACTAAAACGGACGTTACGGCTGTAGAAAACACATGAAGAAACAAACAAACATTAATTACGTCTTTCGCCGTGATGTGGGAATTCAAAAGCGACACTGAAATGAACTTAAATAAGAGTGTTGCCAGACACTGTACCCCTGGCCA
This sequence comes from Trinorchestia longiramus, assembly GCA_006783055.1. NCBI lineage: Eukaryota > Metazoa > Arthropoda > Malacostraca > Amphipoda > Talitridae > Trinorchestia > Trinorchestia longiramus. The sequence goes on from VCRD01003796.1 coordinate 42,109, forward strand.
GTGCATCAGCAATATCAATAAGAACAGTTTTTCTCAAGACAGCAAATGCAATTAAGCCTAATTCAGTAAAACGCGTTTGTTTTTATTGAGTTAAAGGCCAGCGAGTACAGCTTAGTGACTTCAAATGCGAGAAAGAGTCAAGGAGACTCATCACTTTTGTGACAAATAATTATTGAAGAGAACGTTACAATCCAGGAGCAGTACAAGGACCACATGTTCTCCACAGACGAGACAGCGCGGCAAGTCTTGTGTTTTTCTCGTGGTTTTATTGAGGATCAGATCTCCATTTCTGATAATAGAAATGTCGCGCACTGGAGGGAAAAATGAATAATCGGTATCGTACTCTGCAGCCCAATCCATTACAAGCTCCGTTCAATTGTAACGTACACAATTTAACACTTACGTACCTACAATTCATTACCCCTGGAAAAAATCATTACAAAAATCGTATTATTTTCGATTCACAAATTATTGCAACTTTTTATGGTAGACTGTACTTTTTCAGTATTCCACGTAACACGCTACGCAATTATTACATTGATTTACAATTCAATTCATTGATTTCTATTGAAGCTTACTGGACATGCAGATGTTGCTACCGCAGGCACTGACCTCAACACCACGCGCACCAAACAAGCTTTGCAATGCCTTCTACAGAGCGTTAGACTTGGAAGAAATAAGCTGTAGTTAGCAGTGGAGGAGTTCTTCGCTTTCTGTCCTTCCTGCAAGTGCTATCAACGGTGATCAAACATAATGCAACTGCAGCAAGGGGTTTTTCCGTTTATAAATTTTTTGTCAAATGTACCAGCTTTAATGATGTCTTTCGTTGTTCGGTAACAAAATACAAACTAGAAATGCGCGTCAACCTAGAGCAATAACGGATACTTTTTCTGCGTTGAGCGTTTGCAGTCGATAAAAATACATTATTTGAAAAATTTCAGTGCAGAGCCAATTAAATATTCATATGATTCTGTGCCTCAGTCTCAAAGTCATTAATGGTGTCCAACCTCTGTAAATAAGATCATCTTTCAAAATCTACTAACAATCATGTAGCTGAAAGTGTTGCAATTCAATTTTGAGGCTCCATCTAAACGCAGGGACGTAACATCAAAAAGAGGTCAAAATATTCACGAGATTGATTGTTTTCACGAGAAAACAAGCATGAAGATCTGATTTTATCTTGGTGAATAGAAATGTGAATAAATAATCTTCAGCAATAATTAATAACTTTTTTCCATTACTCACAGATGCAGCCATTGATACATTTTTTATTTATTCAGTAGAATTCCGAGACAATGGGAAACAAAACGATTTCCTGAAGAGCATTCCCTTGTGCTGACCTTACAACCCTCGCCTGCCTCAGCTGTGCACAATAAACTCATGCGAGGGACGGAAATCAAAGTCAATTCGAGACTCTGCAGTAATTCTGTACTACTTTTACCGCACCGACAATTTTTTACGAGCAACCAGCTTATCAACTTTAAAATACTGCAGCTTTGCCGCATAAAACATGTCCTTCAGTTAGGATGGAGGCCTAAACTTGGATTGCCTCCGAGCTTTCGTGCAAACAAATTGTCCTTAAAGTTGAAGAAAAGTTTGCAATTCACGTCTGTGTTGCTGAACGCCCAGTTGCAGCCGCGTGCACTGGATGTCCTCGTATATCACTGAAGCATTTCCCACTTTGTGATGGTGTCCCGAAGGCAGAGTTATGCAAAATGTGTGTAAGCTTCATGTTTCAATTCGGACGTTCGGTTTAAATTCATGAGAACATTATGGGGCAGAGAGGTCATTTAGTCTAGTTAGAAAAAAAATTGGCGTCTGCGGTGTATATATTTAGCAAAAGTCTGTGTCTTCATAACCTTATTATAAGAATTTACTACCAAGCTCACATGCGTAATGTCATTTCTACCTAATGAATTGTTCAGTAACTTGATGCTGATATTTCATTTTTTAATTAGATACGTGGATATTGGAATTGTTAGATTTTTATCCTCTGCTTCAGAATGATGCTTTATGTTAACACTTTTGAAGCCGTAAATGACACTTGGTCGCGTCGTAGAAGCAGGACAATCCCCAGTTGCAGTGAGGTGTTCAACCACTATCCATGACATTCTACTGGCCTTCAGAAATAGAAATCTGGAAATCACTTCTCTCAAAACAAAAATCTATTTGTGTCTCTTAAAATGAGCTTGTGTGCGGATACCAGGCGTACATGTACATGAGCGCGTGTACATTTAAGGGGATCAAAGTTTACATAAGTTTGCTAAAAAGAACTACCATAAAATACTAGGACAAAACACAGTGCATATCAATGCACTGTTATTAACAAGAGTCTTGCTTTCACAGTATATGTAACCGTAACGCGCTGCTGTAATTTTATTCAAATTATATTTTGTATAATTAACCGTAAAAACAATGGTGTTTCAGCTTCCAGTACAAAACCAGAAAATGCTCTTCAAAGACGGAACAAGTCTATTATTGTGTTATCCAGAATTTAAGCAAATAATTCAAAGTTCATAAAATTGTTCAGCAAAACCTTAGAAAATTTAGCAGTTCGAATTGAACGATGATTATAATCCATGTTTCCTTTGATGGCCCTCCATACAGCGCAGGAAACAGAAATTACAACACGCTCGGTTTGCACGCACAGTTTAATAGCAGACGGGTGACAGGTGGGTGCATGTACGGGCACAGACAAACCTGCCGCCGCTCCTGGTCAGTTTTGACTCAAATAAAAAGAACGTGCTACTCCCAGCCCAGTAAAGGCAGGGGCTGGCCTTTCATTATGCAGACTCGCCATTTAGGCGTCGACCTTTTCCACTGTGGCCAGACTTGCGCAGTGCAGGAGAGCCGCACATCATCCTCCTCAAACATGGACTTCTCACGAGATCGTCGGAAAGGAGAAAATCCGGCCGTTTCCGACTGTGACAGAGCCAATTAAGGAAGTTGACCAGAAAGTTAGCTTGGTGGATAGTTACGGAAAACTTAATTGATATTCTCAAAGATGCTAAAGTTTTACTTATATTTTTGCAGTGCAACCCAGCAACCTAGTACAATAATGACTCCAAACATACAACTAAATCTGTGACTTCTTGGTTCCAGAAAAATGGAATTAAAGTTTTACAACGACTATCGATGAGTCCTAACTTGAATTAACTTGAAAATCTATGACTGAAATTGAATGCTCAAATACATCGTCTGGCTCCGAAAAACCTTCATTAATTAGAACATGTAGCCATTGAAGAATGGTTTAACATCTCAACACAAACATGTCCAAATTTGATTTAGAAGTTTGAAAACTCTGATGGAAGTTAACAAGATGAAAGGTCATGTTATTGCCTATTAGTATAGTTATTATGCTCCTTTGTTCTAACTGCATGAATATTTTCTCAATTCATTTCTAGATCAATTCCGTCGTTCTTAAAATTAAGTTCGAAATTACTTTTCATGTTATCAATAACAGAAAAAATTTGGAATCAAACGAGCATTAAATTTTGAGAAATGATTAAAAGTATTGAACATTGTGGGTTTACAGATAATTTCATCTCTAACAGTTCGTTCAGCGCTGCTCTGAGCACCAAGCGTTAAGTGCTCATACTGAACATAAAATTAATGGACCGTAAATATGATACATCTGAGGCAGCCCTGACGACAAGCAGGTGCACCTTCAAAAACATTGACAAGCAGCAAATATACCTGGAGATATCATTGACGAGCACCTAGTGCATCTAGGTGAACTTTCTGCAAATATCAAACCACAAATGCAAACAGTACAGTCGTTCAGATTCTCTATGTACAATCCATCAAATATGAAAAGCCGCCTATCAATAGAATATGGTATATCTTCTGAAAACACATCTGACATTTAGAAATATCTTACTCTCGTCAGGAATTTTTGGAGACGTAGTTGCGCCTTCAAATGTCATGTCATGTTCGTCTATCATCTTCAGTTGCGTTTTATGATAATTTCAACACTGACTGTTTGAAACACAATTTCAAGCCCAACACCTCCAAAGAACACACGTTCCCTGCTAGCTGGATCAGGGAGTGTAAATCCAATTCCTCCATCATGCGCACGTCCACAGTTTGCTGGAGCAGAGAATGCAAGTCCAACTCGTCCATCGTGCGCACGTACACAGTTTGCTGGAGCAGAGAATGCAAGTCCAAGTCCCGACAACTAATCACGCCCAGGACTTCGAGCGCTGGCAGCTCTGAATTTCAAAGAGCGCAAATTCTGGTCTTCCACACAAATACTGGAACTCACGATTGGCTTTCAAGCGCCAGTAGGCCAAACAAAGCACTTGTTTGAGAGAGCGTCGTTATGCTTCTGTTTGAACTCAGTGATGCGGAAACGATAGAGACAGTCTGCTTAGCCGCAACATGCATTTCACAACATGTGTTCTGTAACATCTGTTCCGCAACATTTCAACATGAGACATGCCATGCGTATTTTGCTATGTGCATTTGCATTCGAATTTACGACAACTTCAAAAATTGGTGACAGTAAGAAAGGAAAACCAAAATCATAGAAAACAGAAAATGCTCACAAAACTTTACCGAAAGCATCCGTCTCCTTGCACTGAATAACATTCGTGATAAATAACTCGTTCTTTTTGGGGGCTTTAGGATGTCATTTCAGACACTCAGGTTCGAAAAAGATATACTATTTCGTGCTGAAAAAGATTGCAGTAGATGTTGATCAAAATTCTGTCATTTTAATCTGACACATTACGGTGTATGTCTGTTAATTACTGAATACTGTACTATAAGCTTAATATGCTGAAAAAATAATACGTATGCACACCGTGTTTCAAAACAATGCGAAATATTATAAAATGACACTATTTGCGAGTCTTTCAGAAGACATATTTCATTTTATGACATTATGATGATGCTTACTGTACGAACTGTACCAAGCGCACACCGGTCCCGACGAAAAAGCATGTGCAAAAATTGAAAAAAATTCGCCACAAAACGACTAAAAATTCTGCACTTGTGGAGACGAAGATCCCTTTGCAGCACAATTTAGAAACCTGAAATTTGTGTTGAAGTGAACAGTAAATTAAGTAAATTGCTAGTAAACTTATTAAATTGGTCGTAAACCATCTAAATAGACCGTAAAGTTAAGACCAAAACAACCTCCAACTCAAAATGAATTGCAGTCATCAGATCGGATGGACTGATGCTGCGCTGGATTTGAAAAACATAGTAATTAGAGAACTTTACAAACTGCGATCACTCCCCAGAATTGTTGTTCACTGATGCAAAATTTATCGAAAAAATCAACCTTATAAGTATCTGAATTGATTTTTAAGAAATCCTTCATTGGTGTTAACTCAGATGCAGTCAGGTATTAATATTTGTTGCTAAAGTACTCAAGTGTAGTCCAATGGTTCCCTCAATTTCTACAAGAGTTTTACCAGCAGCCAGGATTTTATCAGTCTCATCAGGGTGAGAAATTTGATCAGAACCTGCAGCACATATCTTTGAGGGCTTCTGTGCCCCCAACGCAGCGAAAGCAAGGACATCTGTAGCACAGAACTTACGTTCATAGCTTACTTCAGGTGACAGAACTGCGGACCGTACGTGCATTGTCCATCCGCATTATGGTGACATAATGCGGAGAGTTCACACTCGCATTTTGAGTGATGAAGTAGGTACAATAAGCGGAGTGTACATACAAACGCCTTTTATAATTGGTTCAGAGGGAGCTAAATTTCAGGAACTCATACAGCACGACCAGTTAAAGGTATGACAACAAATAGAGAGGAAAGTTTGGTTCGGAGTAAATCTGCAATAACATTTGGTACTATGCAGCACGTAAATAAAAATCGCTGACACGTTTGAAGCAATTAACTACAAAGATTTACTAATAATTTATCCTCAGAGCTGATCACCGCGATTTTCTCTCTGTTCAAAATACGTCCAACAAGCCTGAAAAATCACTAGCAGAAAAAATTAAACATCTCGAGGTACGTATATCCGTCAACAGCCGGACGGTGTTCCGGAACTTGGAATTCAATTTTGTTTTGCTCTGTAGTCAATGAACAACAAAATGGAGCCATAGAGCATTCATTTCTTTTAGGCTTACTAAAGAAAAAGGCATGACCCAGAAATTTCATTACAATCAGCGTCCACAGGTAAAAACCTGCTTAAGTTCCAGAGCGTCTCCTGTTTTTCTAACCACGTGCACTTCTATTAATGTTTTACTTTCGCTCTCCTACTGAGGTTGTATCTTGATTTCGTAGCAATTTGTCGAGAAATAATCAAATCATATAACTATAATACACATAGGATAGTGAGAATATTTCAGACCTGCAAAAACTAAGAAGCCTCCTCATGAAAAGGTTTCTTGGTTTTTTTCTAGAGATCATGCTCCATACAAGTGCCCTATTCTCTTGCCCAAGCTATCGCTCAGAACAAATCTTGTAAACCTCGTGGAACACGAAAGACAGAAAAAGTTTTCAGGAAGTGAAAACTTTGAGTAGTGGGGTTTCCAATTACCAAATTACTACTCTGTTGCAAAAGAAACTTCATATTTTCTCATATCAGAGTTTTTTAAGAACTATAAGTAAAAACTCATTTGAAATACCACTTTTGTCTGTTAAAAGTAACTCGTTCTGTTCACTTAATCACAATAAATGAAATTTCCTCTTCTATCAGATTTGATTGCTGATTGAAAGAAGTTTTTCCCCTGCAGATTATTTACGTATGCAGCGGACGATGTTTCATGCAGATATTGACCACAAAATCAGAAATAAGTTGCGACAGAAACGTAGTTGCGACGCTGAGAAAACTTTCTGCGTTTCAAAGCTCGTTTACCCCAAGAACCTTTTCAAACCAAATCTTCAACGTGTGCTGCAGGAAAGTTCTAATATGCTAAGTCTGCGTCCACTGCCGGAAAATACTTCACCAAGAGTAATTTAAAAACTAATCTTGGAAAAGCTGCTTTCGATGTATGATACAATTAATAAGAATTAAAATATCGATTAAATTTTCTTAGCGATTAAACTTTTTGATCGCCTGTACTATCAATGAACTAACAACTGCTTTTTGGGCTTAAAATTTACCAAGTATTTAAGAAACTTGGCCAAATTGCTTTATTATTCTATCCAGTTTCTAATAAATCTTGCTTTTTCATCGCCCGCCAAATGGACTGGTGTGCAGACTTGAACTGCACTGCTGATGACGACGCTCATGTGTCTCAAGAAAAAAAACTCTCTCAGGTCGGAAACAGTTGTGCAGAGGGGAAAAAAATCTATATAATAAATTCATTCATCATAACTCCAACATTATACATCATGTTATACTTTAAGAAAAGCATAAGAGATGTAGATAAAGAATTACTTTCCCAAATGTTTTCTGGAACATCAATAATAGAATGTTTTCATGACTGCAATTGTTTTCGACCAAAGGGAGTAGCAAATTGGGCATGCTGTGAATTTCTTTCAATTGAGGTACGAATGAGATCAAAGCATTTTTTAAACTTATGAACTTTATTTTCATGATGAAACATCACGTCATTAAGTATGGCATTTTAAACACGAACCATTAAATATGATGACGTTATGTTCGGTAGAAGATAAATCTAAGATTAGGCTCCAGTTTGTGTGGATGCAATCTTGTTGCCAGTAAAAGATTGGCGTGAAGTCGACTCCGACTAAAGGTAAGTCCCTCAGATACAAATGCACCTGAAAAAGTCGGTTGAATGCTACTTTTAAGCTTTAATCCATGTTTATTTACAAGTTTGAATTAGGAAACTCACCAACAGAGAGTGAGGTCATTGTTTTTTACCAAATTTTATGGTTTAATATATTCGTTTTTATTGAATTCATTGGCCAGAACCAAAGAAGAGCGTAGATAATTCGTAAATGACTGCATGACGCTGGAAACAAATCGACAATGTATAAACGATAATATTTAGGCGAATTAAAAACCTCTCTCTCTATCAATTCGTATAGCAGCTACTAGTGAAGTTATTTGTGGTGTCCAGGACACTACACCTACAAAGAACATCGGAATTATAATTGTTAGCAATACAGCCAAGCCTTCAAAGATTTTTTATCTTAATTACTGAAACTCTTTTGATACTAAATTGAAAGCTGAAAATCTACTTGTAAAAGAACTATATAAATGTTTCCAGCATGACGCTAAATGTCCCTTTGGTGTTAATATCTCATTGAACCCTACAGTTAGGAGTATTTCAAAAGCGTGTTAACACGTTGCGTCCGATTGCCTGACTGGTGTAAATCTTCACTTTGAATGCATAGTCACTAGAAGGATCTGAAAAATTAAAAGGGTTTTCTGCTGAGACTGCATGGAATATAATATATGAGTACTAGCTAATCAAACATAGGAGAATTTACCTATGTAGAAACTGGAGGACTGATGTACTGGAAACGAAACTCAGGACTGCTAAGCAAAGGAAATAATTTGAAAATTTTCAAACGCTCTATACATGAGCTTACAAAAGAGTGTATTGATCTGAGCAGTCGTAGCAACTCTTCCAATAGCGCAGTGCAAACATTGCATTTTCAGTTGTGTGACTAGTTGCCATAAGGAAAATAAACATACTTCATCTGTTTACTTTTCCCAGTTTCAGAAAAATGGAATTCAAAACAGGAAAAACAAAGCTGCTGATACTTATAACTCGACTGCCATCAGCTACAACACCAAGCGGCTTCAGTGTAAATCAGTAAAATGATCCGTTTTTGGCTTCTTCAAAAGTTCTGATCTGGATCGAAGTCTCCTGCCTTGTCCAGTGCAGGAGGCATTGCTCTCTGGTCTTTGTAATTACTTGTGTCTCCTGCACCTGCCTCCTGCAATGATAGCAGCGTCGACTAAGCTAGCAAACAGCAAGGTCGGGCGATCAGCTATAATCTCGAAATGTTTAGCGAACTCCTGAATGCTCGATGTAAAACATTCAGAATCCGATGAAAAACACTTAAAGTTCAATGTAAACCACTTGAAGTTGAATGTAAACTACGTACTCTCCTCGTAAAGACCAGGGTTTAATATCATAAACGTCGGATAGGCGGCAACGCGACCGCCGCCCTGGACAGTCGATGCCGCTGGCCGTGGACTATTGGCCCCACCAAAATACGACCCTATTAGGGGCCATGAGGACAATAGAAAAAAAGGCCTGGGACGACTATCCTGTGATCCGTTGCAGTATTTGTAAGGTTTCCGTGTATAGGTCGAGCTATTCGGCTGAAATAAGGGAAAAATGGGAAATCTGACGTCGTATGAAAGTTTCCTGCGTTTTGACCTCCGGCTTTAAAAGTCCGGAGAAAATGAGATTTGAAAGCCAGCTTCCTAAGAAACGTTGTCAATTGTAATGAAAACGTCAATGTAAATAAAACTGTTCTTCATTTTGCAAACTACTTGGCCACCAGGATCAAACAGTCTCACGAAAAAGGGAAGTTCATTTTCTGAACTTCAACAAGATTGCTTCGATAAGTGCTTGCTCAATTGAGACATGCAATACCAGTATTTGTTCACACAATGCTTGGTTTGGATGCAATTTTAGGTCCTGTTGGCTTCGAACGGATTTCAAAAATTTGAAATCACATTATTGATCAGACCACACGAATATTCCGTGAAAACTTCGTAAACACAAACGAATTATGCCTCGTACTTTGCTACCTTCTATTTAACGAGCTCTCCGCCAATCACAACTCAATCAATTTCTACCAGTAGAAGTTATTATTTTACATTATTAAAGATGTTGTATAAGATGCAAAAAGATAAAATATTTCAGCTGAAAGGGAATTAAATTGAATGTTGCACTAAAAATGTAACATCGTGTGAAATAAGTTGGAAATCATTCGACAACACATTTTAAAGACAGTGCGAGACAAACTTCAACGACGTTGAAACTTTTGTTCCTCGATACATGTTTTGATAAGTGCAACAATTTAGCAGCCTTGTTAATAAAAGTTAGCTTCACTTTTCCAACGAAATAATTTGAATAAAACCTAACTATATTATTCCAGCTTCTGTGAAAGTTTGCTTTCGACACATGAAAGTTTCGAAGCTTCTTGATATTTTGCAGCACGGCTGCAAGAAAGGCAAGCTATTCTTTTGTCCACTCTGCAGGGTAAATTTAAATGACAGATGTTACCATTTGCGATTATTTGTGAATGACGAAGCCTCGACTTGTTTCTTAGAAGATAAAAGTTGTTAGTCACGTGGCGAACGTATGAGATTGAAAATGGTAAGGAATTGGGTAAACTAATATGCATCACAAATGAACTGAAATTTATTTAGAAAAGCTGATGCCTCCCACGCCTTAATGAGAAATTGTCGTTCACCAAATAGTTTTCGGAGTACAAAAATCGATTAAATACACATAACTGAAGAAATAACTCGAGTGACTGACGGTTGATTCGTACAGATGTCTCATGTGATGATTTCGAGTAGCACAAACAAAGTGCAATGATTTAATAATGGTTTATATTAAAACAGATCTCATGACGATGATAGTGGGAAGGCTTCGGAGATAACAATGACTTGCATGATTCTGAACCATTGACATTGAGCTGATGTGTAGTTAGAAGGATTTAAAAAGGGTGCACAGCACTTAACTAACCAAAAGCTGGTATTGGAAATCTGCAAAAATGGAACGCAATTACACATACTGAACAAAATAAAGTATAATCGCTGGTATGTTAAGCAACGTCCTGTATGCCTCTTTGCTTGCCCCAAAAGCCAAAGTACATTCAGGATTCATTAATACTTTTTTTCAGGTTTTAGAAACTGTTTTTGACTTATGAAGGTGCTAGTTCTTCTCAAAGACTTGGTCTTCTTCTTGATTCGTTTTTATTGGAGCTAAAGAGACAAGTCTGCGCACCGACTTGATCTTCATGAAATGCTTGATGCTGAAAAGTCAAATTATAAGACAGCTGCGTACGCCGGTGTGAGTTGTGTTAGAAACTTTGCGTTTTGAACGATTCCAACTGAAAATTAGAAATTTTTATGTTTAAGTATTCAATTTCTTATTATGTCAGTACTGAGTTCGGGGTACTTAAAAAATGTAGAATAAAGAATTTTAAGCCCCTCTCAATAGGGAGTCGGAGTGTTTGTGGTGCTGAAGCGTGAATGCATTTTTGGTGGAAGGATAAATTTATTAATGTAAACACGAATGACAAATTTTCTTAATATTTGCGAAGTATATTTAGTATTCTCTCACAGTATACAAACAGCTGGGATAAATCCAACGTAATCAACCACATTCTACAAACTACTTTGTATGTACACATTACTTTAATTATCATAAGATTTACAGACGTAGGCATTTAATTAGCGCAAGCGGGACCTGAAATTAAGGCTGGGTGCTCCCACACAGTAATTCCATACGTAGCTGTTTCATTATTATATATCACGTACTGTACGTTGCTGTCATTTCCAAGGTTGCAGTTGGCAAAACACCTACACAGAGAAAGACAAAAAGTTGCAGCATCGGGGTGAGTTGTATGAAGACTTGAGTTTTTTCGTGCTAGTATTTTCAAGAAATATTATTTTGCCATTTGGCTTTGTTAAGCTGATGGCTGCCGACGCCGGCGTGGGTGTTTGTAGCACCGTAACAGGAGGTCAGTAAAATGTGCTCTGTTTAGTCAAGTGGGACAAGAGGTCAGTAAAATGTGCTCTGTTTAGTTAAGTGGGACAAGAGGTCAGTAAAATGTGCTCTGTTTAGTTAAGTGGGACAAGAGGTCAGTAAAAT